>JAADVO010000205.1:0-44897 GCA_023335655.1 Globisporangium spiculum | reverse complement strand
TCCTGGTGTGTGTCTTCTATTGGTTGTTTGATAGTGACGGGAATGAGGTGGAGCTACTTACTAGCTACCATGGCAGCTGACCAAGTCGCGTCTGGAAACTCGGACCTTCCAAGTAGCGGATCTCGCTCACTTCGCTAACCTAAAGCGCTGACTTTATGTGAAGTATGTTTAACAGCTCATGCTAGCCAGTTTTCAAACACATGAACTCATAACTGAAATCTAGAAGGATTGTTGAAAATGTAGCCATATGACAAAATGAAGTACCTACATGTGCTCTTTCTTTTCCAGCAAGTCACAATTTGCTAATGATAGCCATTGCCGCTCGCTGTCAACGCAGCCAGTCGATGGTGAGCCCTCGTAACTTTCCTTACCACCTCTTAGCTGGAAGCTGGTGCTGAGTGGCGTCTCACAGAGAGAGAGATGAGCGGCTGCGACGGCCGCACCAAGGGCAAACGCTTCCGCAAGCCGCAGTCCGGCGGCTCGAACGTCAGGGAGCGCTGGAAGTACTTCAGCGCGCAGATGAGCGATGTGGTGCTCTATGATGAAGGCGGGGAGGGAGACTACAGTGGTGTGTCTCTCCCGAGAGCCAAGCCTGTGCGCAAGCAGAAGCAGCACTCCACAACGTCAACGAGCGGCGCTCAACGGGATGGCGTGCGCGTGGCCACGAGCATGCGCGTCGGGTACGACATCGACGGCGACGGCCAGATCGACGTGCGCGAGATGCGGCTCGCCAAGTTTCTGGACGCCATGATGGAAGAGCGCAGCAAGCACAACCACCATCAGCAAGACCAAGACCAGCCGCCAAGTGAGAGCGAGCTCACGCGCATGCGCCAGGAGGCCGGGCGGCTGCTCATCGCCAGAGAGTTTGTCGAGCGCAACCACGACCGGCTCTGGCGCTACGGCGCGATCTTCACCGGTAAGAGCGAGGCGCAGAGTGCCGAGTTCATCGCCGCGCACAAGAACTTCCAGAAGCTCATGCCGTTCCTCGAGAACCTCGAGCGCAAGCGCACGATCCGGTCGTCACAGAACCTGCGCAGCTGTGTGCAAAAGGATGACACCGAGATCAACGAACTGACGCCTTGCGCCGACGCGCAAAAAGACGCGGAGCTCGTGCGCCAGACGTGGATCGAGACGTCGCGCAAGGTGTACAACCCAGCATTCTTCAAGCACCCGTTGCCGGAGCTCCAGCCCAAGAAGAAAGTGAACGTCAAAGAGCTCCACCCAGTGTTCGAGGACCCGGAGCATGACGCGAAGCATCGTCACCCGGAAGTGCTGTTCAACACGTACGGCGCAATTGACGTGGATGGCGACGGTGTCGTTGACGATGACGAAATGAAACTCCATCTACGGCTACAAGAAGCCACACTCGAAGACAGCAACAACAACAACAGCAGCGATGGTAATAGCTCAAACTCCATGATGAGCCCGCGGGAGTTCCGACAACACCAGCAGCTTGAAGGTCGCAAGATGATGGCCAAGGACTTTGTGCAGCGCAATGAGGGTCAACTGTGGCTCTATGAGCCGAGCTACCGCGACAAGTCTGCCGACGAGGTCGTGGCTCAGATCGCGAACAACGCGCAGTTTGCGAAAGAGTTCAACAAACTCCGCGCGAAAGAGCGCATGCTGCGGCTCAAGTCCTCCATAGGCGTCTCCCACTGCCTCGTGCAGTTGTCGCCGACGGAGCTGCCCGCAGATCCGTCGAACGTGATGGAGTTCCGGCGCGTGCGGCACCGCTCGGAGCTGCTGCTCGCCCGGAAGGAGTTGCTCAAGCCCCCGCAGTACCACGCGATGCAGCAACAGCAGCGCTACAGTGTCGGCTCCGCCCCCACTGCTGCTGACACCAACAGTGGACTGCGCATCCGCGCCGTACGAGAAGACCGACGCGACCTGGGCCGTCCAGCGAGCGAGAGTCAGATCGGCCTGCCCAAGATCTACGACACACCCGTGCGAATAGAGGCGACGGGGAGCTTCTCAGTCACCAAGTGGAAGTTTGGGGAGTGATAGAAGCTCGAGCGGAGGGTGTCAGGCCATAATACACAGCATAGTAAAAGCTTTCAATATGTAAACTACTTCTAGACAACCGCTTTCCCACCAACTTGGATCATTGAGGTTGCAGAACTCTGGTCAACTCGGGGTTCGCCACGCTCCCATTGTGAGAGACTCTGTCAATTTCTGTGCGTGCGTGCGGTTGTGTGAGAGAGTTTGTCAAAATGGATGGCGCTCAGCACTCACACTCACACAGATCATCAGTCAGCCAGGACATTCGTTACAGAAGCTCCGAAATAGATAGCTGCGTTGCTGGAGAACAAAAAAGCCTTTGTTTGTCTGGGTTTTCTTTGGTGCCAAGTGATAACCAACTATCGGGAGTTGCTGAACTGGTTCAACAAACCAAACCGACACGACACACACAGAGACAAGAGCACTCTCAGTCATGTGTGGCGGTCGAGCCGGTCGTCATCAGCAACTTCAGCTGCTCCAATTGCTGTTGCTCGTGGTGCTCTGTGGGTGTAGAACGCAGTCAATCTCAGCCTCTTCGCCTTCACGTGCGACCACCGCCAGCGTGCAGGTCGAGCTTCTGACCAATAGCAGCAGCGCCAGTTACACCAGACCTCTGACGTGTACGGCTTCCAGTGAATTCCACACCACCAAGCGCATTCGTAAGGACAGTAAGAGTAGTAAGAGTAGCAGATGGAGGCGGGCGAAGGACGAAGATGACAATAACCTGGACGTCACGCGAGTGGATTCGGCTCTGCTGCCAGACTATTGGGATGTGAGTGAGAACGATTTCTCCGCGGTGCTTGAGCTTTTGCCTTCTCCATCGTGCTTATCAGTCGGTATCTCTTTCTCCACTGTGTCGCACGGCTAGATTAACGGCGCAATCGACGCTCGCATCTGCACAAACGGCGACTCGCCCGAGCAGCTGGTCAAGGTGACGGACCGGAGGCACCGCCACCCCGTGTTCGCGACGATTTGCTCGATCGGGTTCCTGCTCACGATCATCGGAATTATCGTTATCTGCACGCAGTGAGCTCCAGGTTCAGCAATGACTCACTGCCAAGGAACAACCAAGATCACCAGACAATGTCGAACCAAATTCACATGACCACGCACAAGCAGAGACAGACATTCGTCTAAATTTTTCCCCAATGGTGGATCCTATTTCGCCTTCAAAGGCCAGGAGTTCACCCTTTAAAATTTATTTTCAATCCATTCACTCACCTACCACACCTTCATATACTTCTTCGCGGTCTTGTCTCTGTTTTCGTTCGTCGTCGTGAATCTCAGTCGTCGTGCTGGTTCAAAGCAGACAACGGCACCGGTGGCGGCAGAAAGGAGGAGGAAGAGCCGTCCTGGCTCACCGAGTTGCGCTGCTCGAGCTCGTGCGTGAGCGACATCATGCGGAAGCGCTGCACCTCCTCCTCGAGCATGAACGTGAGTTTGTGCTCCTCGATGTACTTGCGCTCAAAGTAGTCGCAGCGCGCGCGTAGCTGGTCGTTCTCCTCCGTGAGGAACTCGGTTTCCTGCACGCGGTCCTGGGTCTCCTTCTCCGCCTGCGTGACCAGCACCTGGAGCGAGTCATTCGCACGCATCAGGCTGTCCACCTGCACATAAAGCTCTCTCTGCGCCAGAAATGAGCGGATCTTTTGTCAGTTCATCTGTGATTTACCGTATTTGATGCGACCAAGCACCGCAAAGGACCGTACCATCATCTCGTCTTTGCCGTCTCTGTTGTCGAACGAGCCCATCCGCACACATATAAGATGTTTAGACCAGTGTCAACATCGCCAAGAACTGCCTACATCGAGCGAATGCATCACAAGACGTACCCTTTCGCGTTCTCGAGACGCAGTTCGTGGAGCTGCACTGGGACGCTCATGAGCTGCTGCTGCTGCTCTTGGAGCACGCCGATGATGTGCTTGAGCTCCTGCTGCTGGCGGATCAGCGCCGCGATCGTCTGCTGCTGCTGCAGAAACTGCGCCGCGGAGATCGTAATCGACTTCTGGCGAGACGACCGCCGGCCACCACTGCCGCCACTGCCGTTGCCATTACCGAAACCGTTCGCTTGGTAGTAGGTTGCAGTCTGATATCTTCCGTTCGAGCCACTGCCACCATTCCCTGCAGAGAACATGCCGCGACGAGCGCCGCCGCCACCATTTGATGGGGTGGTCGCAGACACTGGTGTCGAAAAGCCTGTCGACGAGGTCGAGCCTGCGAAGTAAGGGATCGCACCGCTTGTCTCGCTCTCGTAGCCAGTCAGCGCCGTTGTCGAGTATGTGCGGTGGCGACTCAGATAGTCGCTATCTTGCTCTTGCTCCTGTTGATGCTGGTCAAGTTGGTCCTCCGAGAACACGCCGTTGCCGTTGCTCGTACTGGCTTCGTTCGCCAGGTCGTTCATCTCCAGCGCGGGTCGGATGGGACTGATGCTGCGCGTTTTCAGGCGCTGGCTCTCGCGCAACTGCGACTCACCCATCGTCGTCATCGAGCGCGTGAGGCGCTGCATGTCGAGCTCTTCCTGCTGTTGCGTCTGTTGTTGTTGCTGCTGCTGGTCATAACTGTGCTGCTGCTGGTCATAACTGTGCTGCTGCTGTCCGTCAGCATCCGTTGGCAGCGCCGTGGAGCTTGAGCTGAACTCGCTTGATGCGATTTGCGACTGGGAGAAATCCGTAGAATATGCCGACACCGTCGAGTAGCTATGTCCAAAGAGCTGAAAGAACAAGACACACAACCAGAGTGAATTTGACATTTCTCATACACGATGTATCATGAGTGAAATAGAATTGAGAAAAGAAACCCACCTCGTCTGAGTTTTCGCGAGAGCGCGGCGAGTCCAGATCTGTGATCGTGAATCGGCTTTTGCGCATCGCTCTGTATGGACACACGATGCATGTATGAGCTTCACAAGCACAACAGTATAAACCCATAGACAATCATTGCAGCCAAGGGTGTATTTGTCTACTACGCACCGTCGCTCCGCTGCGCTTTGGATCTCTTCGTGACGGCTGCTAGTACGATCTCTGCGCCTCTCCGCGAGTGACGATGGCGACTCCTGTTGCTGCGATGGCGAGTGCAGTGCGTCATTATTCCCACTTGCAGCAGCGTCCATTGCAACAGCATTGTCCGTGCCATTGCTGATGTCGATTGTGAGGCTCGGCTTCGCTAATGGCTCTGAAGACTGTATTGACATGGCCACAATTGGTCAAATCGAGGAGCTACGATAGAAGGATCCACCCATTCACCACAGTACGTACGTACATGTTGTTGAGGCACTTCCGCTGGTACTTTCGGCTGCGCTGGGGTATCGGAATCCGAGTCAACAGCATCATATTCGATGAAGACGTGGTCCACGGGAACAAGAATAGGTTGTTGCTGTTGTTGGTGGTGCTGTTGCTGTAGCTCATAGACCTCCACAGTCGCCACTGGAGGCGCTGGTTCAGGCTCTGCGACAGAGTCTATCACCTCAGAAGCCGCATCGACGTGTGAACGCGGCTGCAGGACAGCTACCGCCACCGCAAGCGCAGCTTTGTCTAGCATCACTACATCTTCGTCTTCGGGAGACTGCGGCTGCAGCATTGGAGTCGCTGGAGTCGATGTAGTCGCTATCATCTGCGGCGAGCTCACCTCAACCTGCTGCTGATTGGAATAAACCTCCACCTGGACCTGCTGCTGCTCCTGCTCCACAACCACGAGTGTTTCCGCGAACGCTTGGTTGAGAGCAGCGGTCTCGCCGGCAGCTGTACCGTCAACACCAGCGTCGTCATCGAACGGCAGCTGTGTGCCACCATCGTCTTGACGGAACGCGGACGTCTCGTGCGGCGAGCCGGGCGTGATCTCTGTGATGGTGAAGCGCCCCTTCCGCTCGACGCGCGCTCCCCGCGGACGCTGCGGCGGCGCCGGATGTGCTTCCGTCGCCATCACCTCTTGCTCCTTTCTCCGTGTGCGTCGACGGCGACGCAGCGAGCCCTTCGCCTTCCGCCTGCTACTGCTTGCTCGTGCTGACGACGACCTCACGCTGCTCCTCCTCCCTTCATGGACAGATAACTTGACTCACAAAATCCTTTTGCTCTCGTTCTTCCTCTTCACTATCGGCCTAGATAAATCAGGGTGGAGCGGCCCATTTACAATTATGGGCCACATGTTTTTATACGTTTCATGTCGCGTTTTAGAAACACGATATTCTCTTTAGACAATGTCGGCTAGTAGAGACGCTCGAAACCAAAAGTCCTTTATAAAATGTCGGTTTGCTTGTTGGGCGTTTTCTCGTAGCATCATTTGAGATGATAAATCGTGGCTGGTTTATGAGTTTGGTTGGGTTCGATTTGAAAATGCACATCTACGTTAACATTGAAAGTCACAAATGCGGCGAGGTTCTTGTGTCCAGCTAGGCACACGCGTATGCAACGCATCGTACGGAGTGTGTATGTAGCTGTATGGTAATGGTCGGCTTACAGCGAGTGCTTGTCTTCCCAGAGGTCGTTCGGGTGGATCGTCAAGTCGACCACTTCCGCCGTCTCGTACAACTTCGAGTCATCGCCCTCATCCATGCCCTTGAACACGGTCGCGACAATGTGCTCATGGCGCTGCATCAGCAACTTGAGCTGCTGCGGGATGTCTGGGATCGCGCGCTCAATAAATACCGCCAGCATCAAACACACTTGGCATGAGACGACAAACACGAACGCCTTGGTCGAGTTCGACATGCTCGAGTCTTCAAACAACGGCGACGTCCACAAGATCAGCGCGCAGTTTGTACCGAGCGCAATGTACGACATGAAGCGTAGGATGTAAAACCACGCTCCGATGCTTTTCGCTGGGTGAGGGAACGGGCGACGGTGCACATAGCACAGCTGTAAACAATTTTTTTAACAACAACACTGTGAGACACAAAGGGCTTGCGAAGGCGCACAAGCAACACGCAAAAGTCAATCGTACCTTGATAGAGTCGACATGTACTTCGGCAATGTTGTTCGCGAGAGCCAACAGCGGAGTAAGCGGGAACGCCACAACGAACAGCGTGATGAAGCCGTACTGGATGACCATCTCATTGTAGTCTTCAAACGCTTCGTTGTGCTCGTACGGCATGAGCTTCGCTTGGTCTTCAATGTAGTTGTGGCTCGCTTTCTTCTCGCCAGAGTTGCGCTCGAGGTAGAGCTGGTATTGGTACTTGAGGTACGGCACGACCACTTCCAGTGTGTTTCCGACAATAATGCGGATCAAAAACAGAATCAGCAGCTGATCACGGAGCTCCCCCATGCAGTCGTTATGGAGACACTGTTCTTCAACAGTGCGCTTGACGAACGCGATGTAGAAGAACGACGCGAACGAGTTACAAAACTGGAAGAGGAACACCTTGATCACCAAGTAGTTCTCGTACTCGCGATCCGTGCGATGGTTCTCGAGGTCGTTCAGCTTCTTCGCAACACCGCGGTACACTGTGTTGAGAATTAGAATCTGCACTGCGTTGAGTCCGGTCACACCCATGGTCAGCGAGCTTTGGTACTTTGCGTCCACCTTGTCTTGCTCATTGATTATGTGCTTCAACAGGAACAAGGCAAACAGCGCCACGCACACGATGCCGACCATCATAAGGACCACGATGATAGAGATTAGGAACGCGCGACGACGCTTCGTCTTGCTTTCGTACGTCATCTCCTCGGCATCAGTGATCGGGTTGTAACTCTTCGTTCCACGGAACTGCGCGCGGTAGCGGAACGAGCGATGAAAGCCGTGCAGTCCCCAGAGCGAATTGAAAAGTCCATTCTTCCGTTTCCACACTTCAGCAAAAACGGACGACCAAATCACAACGAACACAGCGAACCCGATCAGAATGTAGCCCTGGTCTTCGCCTTTCTGGATGTCCTGCGTTTCAATCACCGCGTACGTGATGATACCAGCGATGGACGGGAAGATGAGCATCTTGGTGTAGAACCCCAGCCACGCAAAGTAGAGCGCGATCTTCTCACCAAAGTAGAAGCGGATTTTGTTCAGCGGCTGGTTGAGCATCAGCCAGCGCAGCGCCCACGTGTTGCGCAACTCCTTGAGTGCGATCTCATCGTGCAGGGCAAACATGTCACCTGTGAGATACTCTGAGACCACCAGCGCGTCTGTGTTGATGTGACGAGTCACAATACCGGATGCCAGACGGATTCGGTCTTTCTGAGTGAACAGAGTCTCTTCTCTCTTTTCGCCCCATTGAATCGGATAGCGACGGTAGTACGGCTGGTACTGTCCTTCGATGCGGTAGTCAGCAAACGCAGAGAAGTACGTTGTCGGGTCGTACGCCATTCCGAAGAGAGACGTCCAGAAGCGTTCCATAGCGCCGCCCTTGTACGTCCGAGCGCTCTCGTCCACCGCAAATTGGCCATCAGCTTCTTCAGTGTGACCCCAGACTTTGAGCGAATGGCTCAGTTTTGGGTGGAATTCGTCGCCGCGGCTGATGAGCAACGGGTCCATCTCTGGGAACTCGGAATCCTCTTGAGGAGATCCGCGAATTTGGCGAAGGTGTTCAATGGATTTGCGCCACTCTGCATCGCCAATCTCTTGACGAATGATGTTGTTCTTGTCCGCGTGAGCCCACATGTCGAATGGCTTGTTGCTCACTTGAAGGCGGTAGTTCGTGCGGTCGGCTTCGACGCGCAAGTCGTTGTCGTCAGCCTTGATCGTCATGATAATCTGCCACAAAAAAGAAAGCGTTAGATATCCCATTTAACTGCTACACGATGAAACAAGAATAGGTGACGGGCATACCTCGTCGTCATCGCAGCTTCGGAACATCCGGGTCGTCAGACCACAGGCGAGCTGAACGCGTCTCGCGATCGTCATCGCGACCAGTTCACAAAACAACACCTCGGTCGTTGGTTGACGGGAGCCGATCAGCTTCTCGTACTCACCCTCGAGAATGCGTCCTTCCGTGGTCAAGCGTCGTTGCTCAGCTTTGTCACTGTGGTCGTTGTCCGCGTCATCACCAATGAGATCGTGGCCCAAGTCGTCCAGGAAGCATCGCTTCGTGCGCAGCACACGCGCAAACGGGTCAATCATGATCTTCCCGTGGCGCTTGCTGCGATGGCGGTCTTTGCCTGTCAAGAGCGAGACAAACGCGTCGATCGTGAAGTCTTCCGGTTTCTTGAGCTCTCCGCCCTCGCGGCGCGGAAAGATCATCACAAGGTCATGATCGTAGAGCGTCTTCTCTTGCGAGCTCGTCAATCCGGTGAGCAGCTCCTTCTGCGACGCCGTCACGGTCTCCATGTGGTTGTTGAAGTCCATGCGGATCGCATGCGCGCCCGGCGGCGACTGCATGTGCTTGTACGCCTCGTTCGACTCGGTGCTCGACGCCATCCTTTCTTGCCTGCAGAGATCGATTAATGACCGCATACACAACAAGAAGCAATAATTAATCCATGGGCATTATTCGCAGGCATGTAACACAAGCAAGTATCCGCAAAGGCGTCCATTAATCGCATGGACCCCGTTCACAGAGAAGCGTTAATAGGCATGCACCTACCTACCTGATGGTTCGTCGCTCGCTCCTTTATCTGGTGTGTGTGTCTGAGCGCGCAAAAGTGCGAATGGGGCCGGAGAGCAACAAGGGTGGCACCCTACTCGCTCACCCAGTTGTCGTCGTCTGACTGCAACACACGCAAGGCGGTTCGATATAAATTTGTGAAGGTCATGCCACAGGGACATCGATATACAGAATCAAGATAAACCAGGAGGACATTGGTGATATTGAGGCAGCACTACAGTATGCGTTAATTAATTTTCAGAGGTCGAAGCAATGAGAAATTTCACAAGTCCGGAAATAGCACCGCCTCACCTCTTTTTTATTGGCCAATCAGGATATCATTGCACTAATCAATTGATCTGATTGGTGGATAAGATGCAGTAGAAGAGGATGAGCTCATCAAGGGAACTTGGCCAGAAAGTGCACAAAGTGCGCGCCACGTTTCTGCGGCTTTTCGATCCAGACTTTACCATCACTCATCCCTTGGTAAGTGCGGGACAACGAAAGGCGCGAGCACCACGTTGCTTTTCGCACAGCACGAGCTCGAAGAGGACAAGCAGCCCTCGCTTCGCTTTTGTTTGACTGCTTGATTTGCGAACCGCATTGGCACGCATGCAATATTGGAGCGGTGTTGCAGAACTCTCCATACATGCAACGTAGCAAGCAATCTAGCAAAGGCCGTCGTCAGTCCGACGTGACTCTCATACTCACTTTGAAACGCTCGAGCAGTTGTCGGTGTCTGACTCCTGTCCTGCTCCCTATAAAAACATAATGGCGAAACGGACTTGGTGCTGAAAGGATAATTCGTTGTTGTCGACTGCTTGACACGATCTCGCTGTTCATAGACAGCTCGTAGGGAGGTGGGTAAGTGGCCCCCTCTGCTCTGCGATTGACTGGGACCTTGGGACATGCGTCAAGAATGCGATCTTGGTCTTGTTCTGCGTGTGTGGCACTATTGTCCAAGAGACATGAAAAGCAACGTTTCGGCTTCTCTCTTTCGCCAAGAGCATGTTCAACCACGCATCGTGAACGAGGATTGAATGCAACGTGGCATCTGAAGCTTTTATACAGAATTGGACTATACAGCGGTAATTGTACGCGCTTCGAGTTCAGCATCTGTACCTTCACTACTAGAACCGCGTGCGCAGTGCCAGCAAAAACTGAATGGAATACAATAATGACAAGAGTATCAATATCGCCTGTGCCGTTAACACGGCGTGCAAAAGTGCAGATCCTACTACGGTCGATAGTCCGCCGTGTGAGTTAGCGAAACCGTATGTAACGCGGCTCGTCGTCGTCCATTTGCTCACATGCCAATCAAGCGAGCGCTCCATGCACTCTGGAGCGTGAGGCGTGGCGTCGACCGCATGTAGACTGAAGTTGGTCCATCAAGCGCGCAGCGTCGCGATGTGGTCAAATCGTGGGCTTGCTTGACACAAGAGAGAGCAAGTTGAAAAACGGACTTAGCCTCACCTCCGCTGACCTGGACGCGCACTTAAGCATGTGGCTACACCTGCCTGGCTCCAAAAATTCTGGCGTCAGTTCACACTTAATTCAAACAAATATTCCCCATGATCTCAGTTGTTTGCCTACTGCTTGCTTGGCGACCAAATAGAACCCTCAAGAACCCCTCGTTCAGAGCAGGGCAATTTCAGACTTTGGTGTGCAACCAAAAATCAAAATGGAAGCTCCATTCGTAGCAAGCTTGGCAAGTAAAGCCGAGCAATCTTAACGCATCTCATCGCTGATTCTGAGTGAGATCAGTTCTGCGCTCACACATCACTCTCAAACTCATCACAACGAACGGTCACCACCATAAAAAATCTACAAAGTACGATATCGTACTTTAAAGGGTGTTCCCAGTCCGCGTGGCGAAACCACTGGTTCATACCGATGTTAGCTCGTAACTGTCTTCACGTTATCATGTACGTTAATTGTTCGTATCACATTGCTTTTCGAACACTCTCCAAGTCACACACACGTGCGTTGGTTTCCCCTGATTCCTCCACGTAAGAACGAGCCCGCGCGCGAAAATGGAGAGCGCGGCGATGCAGGCGGCGTCTGCCTCTTCGTCCTCCTTCGCTGCCCATGACAGAAGCCGAAGCAACAGCAGCAGCAGCCTGAGTGGCAGCGGCTTTGCCAGCAGTCGAACCAACAGTGGCGCTACCAACGCAGTCGCTGCGCTCGCCGCGGCGTTCGACAACGACGACGACGACGACTTTGGCACGTTCGCGGCGGCGAGGCCTCCTACCACTGCTCCTGCTCCTGCGCTTTTGCCCCCAGAAGCTACGAAGGACTACTACGCGAACGTATTTCGCGCGTCGTCGTCGTCTGTGTCGTCGCTTGTGCCACCGCCGCCTACGCAGTTACTGTCATCGTCTGGAGTGTCGGTCTTTTCCCAGTCGGGGCTGTCGGACATCTCTTTCGCAGACGACGAGTACGACAATCCATTCGCAGACATCGTGAACGAAGCTCCCAAGTCCACAGGCGGATCGCGAACAAATAGCTTCAGCCACATCGGCGGGAACAACAGCAGCAGTAGCAGCAGCAGTGGCTTGGCGCTCGAGTCTCTATCGCAGCAGCAGCAGCAGCCGCAGACGCAAGCGAGTGGCGGGAGCATCGAAGTGGGGTCTCCGCTGCTATCGTTCTCCCCCGTGGCGACTCCCTCCTTGCTGTCGATGCCACCGTCTGCCTCGTCCATGCCGGATATCTTCGCGACAACCAGTAGCAGTGCGAGCGTGGACGTGTTTTCGCTCAGTGCGTCGAGTGCATCGAGCGCGTCGAATGCCCCAGCGGAAGCGGAGTTGCTCTCGTTTTCACCCCTCGTACTCTCATCGAGTGCTCCCAGTGCGGTCTCATCAGATCTGTCGGCGTTTATGCTCGATGCGCCAGCACCAGCTGCAGCGTCGGCCGTCAGCTCGTCAAAGCCTGCCCCACGATTCTCGCTGCCGCCTCCTCGAGCTGCTACGATGTCGTCGCTGAGTCCGGGAGCGGTGGGTTCTGTGAAGGCTGCGTCATTTTCGGGTCAAGTAGCTGTATCTGTTGGCGAGCTTCTGTCGTTCTCTCCAGTCGCGAGTGCGCCCGTGTCGTCATTCTCGGATAGCATTGGAAGCAGCGCGGCAGCGACTGCATCCATTTTTGGTGACGATGAGCTATTCAGTTTGTCGACAACCGATCTTACGATGGACTTCCCAACAAGAACAATAGAGTCAGCAGAACTAGGGCACACTGCATCAGCGTCTCCGCCTCCAGCGTTAGCGATGGATGTATCGCCCATGTCGTTTGGCGATTCGATAATCCAGGATTTCACGGTAGACCAAAGCGCGGTGTTCGAGATGACCTCGCCTGTTGCAGCAATCACAGGCACCGAAGACGCACGAGAAGAAGCTGTGATTCCGCTTACCGAAGCCCAAGTCGACGTGATCGAAGCGCAAGAAGAAAGATTTGCGTTTCAGCAACCAGAAGAGGAGTTGAATCAAGAAAGTCTTGCCAGTAGCGAGCAGCAATCCCCAAGTGGACAGCAAACCATTGGTGACTTTGGAGAAGAAATTCAGCACGAGCCGAGTGCTGAAGGCGGTGGCAGCGTCGATGAAAATTCTGGAGCTGAAGAAAGCTCTACCGTCGGAGACACACCTCAAGCCTCTACGGACACTTCTGGGGTACAGAGAATGTCGATTCCGTCGCCTGTCGGCTACTCGCAGTTTGACTTTATCACTCAAGGTTTCTCGCCACAGGCAAGCCAAGAACACAGCGACGATGCTTCTGAAAAGGACCCATTTTCAAGCAGCTCTCCATTAGACGCCAGTCAGTATCAGCCGTTTTCCCAAGACTCTCTCGGCGATCAGTACACGTCCATGGGAGATCTTAGCGACGAGGAATTTGGAGGGTATTCGGTGACGACTCCCGTGCAACCCCAGGGCACGGAACATTTTCGCGAGTTAAACGGTACATCAACGGGATTCGAGACTGCGAATACGCCAACTGGACAACTTGACGGAAGTGTAGGAGCTGAGTATGCTTCGTTCTCCAGTAATGGCAGCGATGGTCTTAGCCCCAGAGTTGACGGCGTGGATGCACATGCAAGGGAGCAACTACATGGTGAAGTTGGGGGGTCTCCTGTTTCTACCAGCCCGACAATGATGAATAGTGACGGCGAATCAGATCATGCGCATCTTGAAGGCTTTGAGAGTGTATCTGCGTCGAAACAATCGCAAGAGCAGAAAGAACCTCGCGAGGAAGCCATGAGTGCCACCAGCAGTGGCGTTCACAATGACGACTTTGGTGATTTTGACGGATCTCCAAGTGCAACTTCGTCTGCGATGCACGACGACTTCAGTGATTTTGAAGTGGCGGTAACAGCCACAAACGACACAACAGGTGACGATGAGTTTGGAGGCTTTGGTGTTGCCCCAGTGAGTGAATTCAGCTCAAGTTCTCTCCAGACGGCGAGCATATCTTCACTTCCAACGCAAGGCAACGAAGACACCGATGAGTTCGGAGGCTTTTCAGCGAGTCCATTTGGTGGTGAAACATCTGCCGACTTTGGAGACTTCATGCAGAGCTCGAATGCGCTGGATGGAGGTGATGACGACTTTGGTGACTTTGGGCAAAATTCTGGCGGTTTGGGAGATGACGATGACTTTGGTGATTTTGGACAGAGCTCAAGTGCAGTCGGAGATGACGATGGATTCTCTGATTTCCATCAGTCTACCGAGAGCGATGACTTTGGTGCGAGTGGCCACTCTGTGTCGAACGATGACGACTTTGGGGATTTCGGTGCGCCGCCCCCTCCTGCACTTGCTTCATCCTCTTTTGCATCTATGAGTGCAACCACTTCGATCGCCGCTCCGTCCACTTCCAAGGGCGATCTGGACAATTTCTTCCGCCAAGCGTTCCCGGCTCATTCAACACCAACGCCACTGGACACAACGCTTCAGGTGCCAGTAGTCCCCCTGTACACCTCCAAGGATCTCTTCCACGACAAGGTATTTCTTGTCAACTTCCACAACAGTTTGTGCTTCAAGGTGTTCATGATTGTGGGTGTCTTTGTCTATGTGTATTTATTAACAGGGTCGATCTAACGAGCTAATCGCCAGCATTTATCGAGCTGCTGTGGAGAGCTACTTCCAGGATTCATCGTCTGCTATCGGTTCGACCATAATTGGCACCGAGCACTACTCTTTGGAACTGAAAGCCCTTCGGCTGAAGCACTTGAAGTATGTTCTGACGGAGAAGATCCAAGAAGCATCCAGACACGACGGCATCTTCCCTCATGGATCGGAGAAGCACCACGTGTTGCTGTCGCTCGTGAATTCGGACGACGAGCGAAAGATGCGAGACGCGTTAACGAGCGTCCAGGACTCGATCTTCAACAGCTCGGTGAATGACGCCATGATGCGAATTGCGAGACAAGCAGCACTTTCCGCGAAAGCAAAGATCGCCGAGCAAGCCGCCCACCAACAAGCAAGTAGCAGGGGCTCACTGCTCGCTACAACGCGCCAACTGTTGTCGAGAAGCGGCGGTGGCGGCACAGGAGCAGGTACTACTGGCAGAGCGAGTGACAAAGTTCATGGTGCTGCAACTTTTTCTGCTTCCTCAGCGTCACTTGGCGTGCTGACTCCTACTGGTGCATCTGTTCATAAAATCTCACGCTTTGGTTTTGCAGGGAGTGGTCACGACAACGAAGCAGCTTCTGCAAGTGGAAATGGAAGCGGCGACGACTCTGGCGGTGAAAACGCGAGCGATAGTGGCGGCCGAAACAGCTACAACGAAGATCTTTCCCCGCACACCCCTGGGTCTTCTACGTCCGGCAGGAACTCGGGAAGCGGTGGTAGCAGTAGCAGCGGTGGCGGTGGGCTGATGAAGAAGTTCCAAGATCGCTTCTCATCGTTCTCATCGTCTCGCAGTCGTACGCGCTTGGTGAGTCTCCGACGCATGGGCCAATCGGGTGAAGATGTACGCAAGATGGAGCTCAACATGGACTCGATCAGCGGTGGCTTAGACGAAGTCAAGTGGAAGTGCGCTGTATTCCTCTATGACGTCGACGAGGTCTCACAGGTGGCGCCGTCTCAAATCAGCATCTTGTCGTACCCGAGCAAGGAGGTGCTTACTGGGAAGAGCGATCGAACAGCGCTGATGAAGTTCCTCAAGCCTGGAGCGATCTGGACGATCGATATTGGCGCCTCGAACAATGACGTGCTGAACGAGTGGTAAAACAAATTGAATTTACAGTACACTGTTTTATTTGTTCAATTACACCTTGGCGTACACTTTCACATCAAGTACACTTCCACATCAAATCGCGCTAGATGAAGAAGAAGTATCGGTACTCGCCTGGCAAAGTCGGATGATGTTAGTTGCCGTTTTGGTAATCTGCTCCCTGGTGTTGCTGCTAAGTGCCTCCTCTCGCGCAGCTTTCCCATTCGGATGCTTCGAAGATGCACTTCTGCCAGCAGCACCAGAGGCTGAGATGCCCTTCACTTTTTGATACAGTTTCGCGTTATTCTCAACCAGCCATCGACTCACCCGAAGGTTGCTACTCTGGCACCGGATGCAGTTCTTCAGCGTGAGTAGCACCCGAAGAACCACAATACTCTCCAGCGTGTTGTGCTCCAGGCTAGCAAGCACCGCTCTATCGACAGCAAGAGACATATCGACCTAGTGAGATAAGATAAATGGGTAAGCGAAGAAAGGAAAACGAAGTAATACCAAAACTCACCGCGCAATAGCGTCGTCCGCTCTTTGCTGTTTCGGTCGAGCAAAAATGGCACCATTCAGCTTTTCGCCAAAAATCTACGACGAGGTACAAATCCAGGTGGTTAGCATTTGAGGCGAGGAATAAGTGAATGACTGAGGACGGTTCGAAAAAATATACAGGTAATATCGTACCTGAGATAGAAACACTAAACAGCGCGACGCCAGCTCTGCCACGTTCCCATCAGCGCTGTCCTTTTGTTGGAGATCTTCGGAATCGAAAGCAAACCCAGTAGACTTCGTCTTCGACGGAGACTCTTGCGGCTGCGGAGAGCCGGACTCCTGCTGGTCGTGCTGAACTGCGCACAGCTTGATGATGAGAGGTCCACAGAACACCAGTCTGTCGAATTTAGCAGGCGTGATCAACGGCGATCGTCCAGCCTTGCGCAGCTTTTCGTAGCGACTGAAGAGCAACTGGTACAGGATCTCCAATAAATCGCTCAAGCTCGAAGAGAGCAGCTCGGATCTGGCAAACTCAAGACCAGCGAGTAACGCATCCACGATCCCTTTGGCGTACAAATCGTCCAGGCTTGTCTTTTCCGAGTCGACGATCATCTTCACCAACCTTGTCGCGCTCGACGGGAGCGAGTGGAAGTCAAGTTGCTGAGGAGCTCTCAGTAGTGCGATCACGTTCTCCACCAACTCGGATTTGCTGACTTCCTTCAAAAGAAGCGGATCTCGGGACACCAATCCGAAGAGAAGCTCGATCGCAAAGCGCCACACGTTTTCATTCACACTCGAACTGCCGAGCAGAGCGCGAAGGCATGGGAACAAGTGGTCCTTGATGAACACATCTTGAAGCTGATGCGATTCGCTGCTGCTTTCTGTCGAGTCGTACTGGAAATGAAGCAGCGCGATGTACACGATTCGTATGCAATTCGCATGGAGATCTTCTTCGAAGTCTCCGCCATCAGTTGTTGCGCAATGAAGCTGCAAGGCAACTGCAGGCAGCAACTGGGTGAACAGTGCTCCCATCTCCACGGACAGCAGCGCATTCACCTCACTCCCAGTGCCTTGAAACAGTCGCAGTAATATTTCCGATACAACCACCGCAACCTTGACGTCTTCCGATCCAATCAACGTCTCGTTCCCAAACGAGACGAGCAGCTTCGTCATCAGACGCAAGAAGAAAGTGTACTCCTTGCCTTCATTCGCGACAAAGTAGCTCACTAGCTGTGCTTTGCACATTGAATTCCGCAGCACAAGCTCGAAAAGGTTGAATGGAGTAGATGATACAGTTTGTCGATGACTGCTGCTGGCTCGATCTTCGATGCCATCGTCGTTGTCGTGCGTGGAAATACAATCAGCACTGAGCTTCAAAGCCGTCCGAATCGAGATCTTGATCAAGTTGAGCGCGCACTGTAGCATGTACACATCGACGGAAGATAGTTGCGATGTACGGCGATGAGTGCTTGTGAACGTAGGTGATATCGACGACATATCTGTTCGGCTTGTGCTTGCACTACTTGTCAGCGACACTCCATCTTCACTCAGATCACTTTGACGTCGCAAATGTGACGCGAACGGAAGCACGATGTTGTCGACCAGGTCTAAATACCGCAGTTGAATATATCCGTTGGCAAACGCCTTGCTCATCTGTAAGCCCAAATGAATGAAGAGCATCGCCTTCGCTCTTAACATGGTTGGCACACCATTTTCCTCCAGTAAATACCGTTTCCGGCGCCCATCTGCGTCACAGGCTTCGCTGTTCGCTGCGTTCTTTGACGTGTGTGTCGCATGCTGCTGCTCTTGCTCCGTATCGTCTTCATAGCGAGATTTTTTCTCCAAAATCTTTGCTAGAACCGAAAATGAAGCCACACGCTCGAGAAGAGTGCCTTTGGCTGCTTCGACTGCTGCTAGCTCGCGATTGTCTTCGTTTCCTCGGTCAGACTTCAATTCAAGCACCGAGTTCAAAATATTGAAAGACGCGATCGCCATCTCACATGACGGCTGCTCTCCCGCGATGCCCAACCAAAGCGCCTGAAGAGTGTTGACCTTGGAGATCAGAAGTAAGATCACTGCTCTGGTCTGAGGTGATATTTGAGGCATCGAAGATGGAGTTCGCAAATGACGAACCAGTTGTGCAATCGCCTGTGTCGTTGTCGTTCGCAGCGAGATCAACGACGCGTCAACATGTTCGGCTGATAGTTGCACCAATCCTCTGACTAGCGGTATCGCAACTTGATCATTTACCAGATGGCGAAGCAGAGTGCCCGTCCCGTGGATGAGCATGTTGCACACGGTGCGCACCGCGTAATGCCGCAGCACCAAGTCTTGGTCTTCAAGCAATTCAATCACGCAGCTCAATCCGGCGACAGGAAACTCCCAATCTTTCTGCGTCGAGACGTAGAACAACAGCTCCCCAAGACATGACAACGAGCGTCGTCGAGCCAAGCGCAGCACTTCTCGATCACTTTCGCTTTCAGTGATGCTTCGATCATTCGGAGCCTCTCGTGTAACCTGAGCTAGTGTTGACGCCAATACTTGCAGTTGCTCTGGTGACGACGGAGCAATGAACGTGGCGAATCGAAACATCACTCCAAGATCGAGACACGCCATCGACAGAAGTGAGCTGTTCGTAACAGAAGCTGTTGACGATGCCAGATTTGATACCATCCTTGCCAGCATAATCAAGATCGAGCTGTTGACGATCACATTTGCCAGCTTGGGGTGGAGGCAGAGAGTAAACAGGTACTCGAGAACGCTGCATCTCTCTGTTGCACCAGCATGACTCGACTTGAGGCTTAGATATACTTCCTTCAGATGACCCTCCAGTCTCTCAGTTTGGCATGCAAGCAGCTCGTCCGCTGACATGGGTTGATAGCTGAGCTCTTCTGCCCGTACAACTGGGGTTGAAATTATCTCGATTTCGTCACTGTACACGATAGGCTTGACTGCACAGTCTGTTGCGATGAATATGAGCTTCGAGATTTTCTTCAAGCCGCCGCCTGGTTTCCCGTCTCGATCGAATGTCCCTTCAAAGCGAATCGGTTTCTTTGCCGGGGTATGCTTGATCGGTGCAGGTGGAGCTGTTCGCGGAACTTTCGATCGAGGGGTTGTCCCAGAACCTTTATCTGGAGAAATGCCGTCGAGATTCCGCTGAAGGCGATTCTTTGCATCTGAAGCCGCTTGAGCTCTTTCGCGTGGGTTACCGTTCTTGGGCTCGATATCTTGATTGGCTACACTTCGTCCTGGGAAAGGAGTAGTCTTCACCGGAGCTGAGACTGGACGGAGTGCAGATACGTTTCTTTCAAGCGCATTCACACTTTCCATTTCCTCATCCGCGTCGTCAACCTCGTCATCGGATCCAGAGGAATCATCTTCATCTACGGCTTCTGTGGTGCTGCTACTGCACCGGCTAGTACCTCCAGTAGATTTTGCATCCGCAGTTCGCTGGGTGTTCTTTGCATCACCACTCTGCCAATGTGGGCTATTCTTGTCAACCTTGTCACCTTCTGGCTTCGGACTGCTTGCTGAAGGGTTTTCGCTTACTCTCCGAGTTGACCTTTAACAATTATGCAAGAACTAATTAGCAAATGGGAACATCGACCAAACCACAGCGATTATCTGCTGAAAATACCTGTTGGCTGAAGTGAAGAGATCCTGCTGCGGCATTGGAATTCGTACCAATTGCGGCAGTCCAGCCCAGAATGGGTGGTCTATCAGTTCGTCCCTACGTTTTGCACGGAGAATCAGCCGCAAGCAAGCACAACTGAAATACAAAATTGCGTGCATCACATACCACGTAATACGCTGATACGGGTCTTTCTCAAGCAACCGTCCAAGCAACGCCCAAAACGACGAGCACATGTCGCATCCTGGTACAGGAAGCTCCAATTTGTCGTTTTGAATCTAACAAGATGGCAGACGCACAAAGGTAGGCGTTGGATAGATGAAAAATGAGCGAATATGAGAAACAAAATCGTACATACCATGCGTGCGAGTTCAGAGAAGTTCGTGTGTGTAAATGGTTGTCGCCCGACACAAAGCTCATAGAGAACACACCCCTGTTTCGCAACACCACACATATCACACTCGACTCAAAATTAATTCAAGGTCGAAAACGGTATGACAGAGACCAGCCACGCTTACCAGTGCCCAGAAATCTGACGCAAAGCTGTGAACTGCAGGCTGGTGAAAAAGCTCTGGAGCCATGTAGTTCGGCGATCCAGGAGCGAGCTAAAAGTGAAGCACATAGGATGTTACCGCGTTGCAGACCACAATTACTTTCAATAAAGATACACAGTCGAGAGCGCAGGAAGAAACTCGTCCATACCGGCGCACTTGTGTTGGTTTCTTTCGACGGAATCCGCCGAGCGAGTCCAAAGTCTGCAAGCTACCACATAGAAACGGATTGAGTTCGAATGATGAGCACAACTGTAGACCGCCCAGTTCATCTGTATCTTGTCACAATAACACCACACACCGACCTTAAGCGAGCCAAACTCGTCAATGAGTATGTTTGCGGGCTTGAGGTCGCAGAATATGATGCTGTTTGAGTGCAAATACTGCAGCCCCGCGACCAACTCGCTTCCAAAAAGCTGCACAGTGTATGCAATTCCATTAAATGCGAAACGGACGGCCAGGTCAGTGCATGCGGTATTTAACAACTTGCGAGATGGCATATGAATCTGAGGATGGTCAAAAGCACGTACTTTGACTGCGGGCTCGGGCAAGCTCTTGTCCTGGGTGATGAGGTTCAGCAAGTCGCCACCGATGCAGAACTCAAAGATGAGCCAGATGTGGTTCTGCGACTCGTACCAGTTGTAGAACTTGAGTACGTAGCGACTGTCGAGCTTGTGCAGCAGCTGCACTTCATTCAGGATCTGCATTCCAGCAAGCAGCACACGCGTAGCATATGCACACACATACACATCGTCAGCCACACGAACATCTATAGCGTAGTCCATCAAGCGTCTCAATATAGATGTTACATGTGTGAATCAAAACAAACGATAGACACACCTTGTCCATGCGGCACTTGGCGGTGGACTTGACCGCGACGTACTCGATGCTGCGCTTGCGGCGCGCCTTGTACACGAAGGAGTGCGTGCCGCGGCCGATCTCGTCGTAGATGCTGTAATTCTCCATTTCTCTCTCTCTTTCTCACTCTTGCCTGCCGCCTGTCTCGCTCGTAAGCAAGTCCGTTCGCCGCCCCTCTACTCGCTTGCGGTTCACCTTTTTTGTCTGCTGCGCGCGCCTGCTGAAGCTGAAGGTTGCCGTTGCGTGAGTGAATGCGGCCTTTTGCGAACGAAAGATGTGGGGTTTATTTGGCCTGAAATGATGTACATCACACTATTTTAGTGATGTATTTATCGAAGAAAATGGCTTGGACTGCCTAAATGAAGACACCTCATGCTGTGCAAAGCACCTATCTATCTGTATCGAACATATAGTGAGCGAAATGGATGCTCACGATCCCAGCTTATTCGTATCATGCTCCATTGCATGTGTGTTGTGTGCTGATGATCATCATGTTGAAGTGACCAAAGCGACGCGTGCACCTTTCGTACCCAACAGTAACCCAAAGGGCTGTCCAAGGTTACGCGGTGTGGGTCACGCGGGTTTCAATGGATTTTCTTTCGCGCCAGTAAATCTGCGTAATTGCGTAAAAGACTGTATTTTGGCTAATTCCCTCGTCTAAAATAAATCAGAGAAAAAGAAAGAACGCGCAGGCAGGTGAAACCAAATCTCACGAGAACAGAACAGAAAGAGAGAGTCAAGCAGCAACAGCAGCAGAACAGCAGGCGACGAGACGCACCCAACGAAGCAAGCAGCACAAGCAACAAAGGTGCGTGTGAGTTGAGAGTCGACAGGAGGCAACGAGCCCCTGTGTGCGTGTGGGGTGCTGGTTGTTCCATGAGGCGGCACGTCTGTGGGGGGAAGACTGGCTGGAGCATGCGCGAGCGTAGCCCTTCACCTGCGCGCGCGTGAAGAGAGAGGAGCTCTCTTCTCTGCCACCTGTTCTAGCATGCGACGTCGCCTTCCCCTCCAATGCATGTGCGCGGTACACATTGTGCGCTGAACTAGCAACGGCTAATGTAGTTTGTGTGTGTGTGTGTGTGTGTGTGTTTGTCTCCTGCAATTAGAAATTTGCTGAGAAAGAGATCCACAACATGTCGTACGCCTACCTGTTCAAATACATCATCATCGGAGACACCGGTACGTTTATATTTGGTTTTGATTCCGCTTGCTAAGACGGTCTATGAGATGTAAAAACTGACTCTGCTGCTTTGCGTTCATGGTGAACCAGGTGTGGGCAAGTCGTGTCTGCTGCTGCAGTTCACGGACAAACGCTTCCAGCCGGTGCACGACCTCACGATCGGCGTGGAGTTTGGCGCGCGCATGATTAACATTGAGAACAAGCAGATCAAGCTTCAGATTTGGGACACTGCGGGTCAGGAATCGTTCCGATCCATTACGAGATCGTACTACCGCGGGGCGGCCGGCGCGCTCTTGGTGTACGACATCACGCGACGAGACACGTTCAACCACCTCACGAGATGGCTGGAGGAGGCGCGTCAGAACTCGAATTCCAACATGGCGATTATGCTGATCGGCAACAAGAGCGATCTTGAGCACCGCCGCGCTGTGAGCTACAAAGAGGGCGAGCAGTTTGCGAAGGAGAACGGGCTCATCTTTTTGGAAACCTCTGCAAAGACTGCTGCCAACGTGGAAGATGTACGCAATGCATTGCATTGGGATTTGGTCTTTTGTTGTGGGCTCGAAAAAGAGAGAAGAAGTGCTGACGTGTGCTGGCTTCGGTTATGTGAACCTCTTGTTGCAGGCTTTCGTGAAAACTGCGTCGAAGATTTACTCGAACATTCAGTCTGGCGTTTGCGATGTCACGAATGAGGTAAGGGTCTAAACATTTTATTCTAACGTGGCAAGCTGTGACATCATTAAACCCACCTCGATCGTTTTGACACACAGGCACACGGCATCAAGGTCGGCATGACTGGCTCGCCAGGTCCAGGCGGCTTTGGCAACCCGAATGCGCCTGCGAACAAGAGCGGCTGCTGTTAAACGTGACTCACGTCGGGATGGCAAAGCAGTGAGCGAGCAAAGCGAGGCAGCGTGGAGAACCGCAGAGAGAAAGAGAGAGAGAGAACTTTTAGATCTACGAACGACTGCGGACGAACGACTGCGGACGAACGACTCGCCAGCACTTTCCTTCCCCACACACACAAGCGCACCTCCTCTTCTTCGCCCTCGTGAAGATTGTGTGCGTTATTTTTTCTTTTCTTTACAGCTTATATAAAGTGCAATCGGACCTTTGAGATCCATCTTCCATTTGCGCGATTGCGCATTGCTTTCGTCATTTCCTCGATGCCTGCTTCCAGAGCTCGTCGTCGTGCAAAGAACATGCACCTGATACTCAATTCGGCGAGCTCTCAAAAGTGGGTGATATTTTCCACCAAACAACTAAACACGGCTGAGTCCCAGACTTGCTCACCTAATTTTCAGTTTAGGCTACCTTGTTCTGTAAAATGAGGTCGCCGCCGCAACACCCTCGTTGCTCAAATTTTGAAACAAATCTGATGGATTTGCTTGTGGACGTTGAACCAGACAGAGCGTGAAAGAGAGAGAGAGACCTGGTGATGGCGCATGCGCGGGCGACACACCTCGCCGAGCTCTCCACTGAGGTGCTACTCGTGGTCGCAGATCAGCTGGACGCGCACTCGCTGCTGCACCTGGAGCAGACGTGTCACCAGCTGGAGGCGCTTCTGCGTGAAGTCACGGCTGCGCGATGCAAGCGCGAGTGCTTCACAACATACCTCTACCCGACGATCGCGACCTACCGAATGCTCGCGCCGGTGCCAAAGGTTAGCTGGCGTTGGAACGCCACAACGAGATGCTCAAGCGCTTATTTGGAGATTCTGTGTGTCTATGCATTGTTGTATAGACGTGGAAGCAGCTTTACCTGTCGTTCAGCAAGCTTCAGGGTATGCGCTGGTCGGTTTGTCAGAAAGAAGGCACGTCGTCGTCACTGCGGGCACTGAAGTCCGACAACCAGGAGTACGAAGTTGACGTGGATGCACGGTTCCTGCTACGGTATGAATATGTCTATTTTATCTGTATTTATTTTCTATACGATCGATCACAAAGGATGCAAGATGCTCATGTGTGTGTGCTTGTGGCGGTTGGGTTCTTGTTTGGCAGGAGCGGCGGTCACTATTGGTTCAGTGTATTCCAGACGCGTCTAGAAGAAACATTGTTATCGACTACCCCGGTTGTTTCCATAGAAGCCGCCACTGCCGCTAAAATCAGCGACGCTGGTACCAGTGATGCTGCAAAAGCAGCGAATAGCATCACCGGTGGTGATGACGCGTCGCTCGGGTTCCTTCGCTCGCCGCGTACCATCTGCATGGGAAAATGGGAAAAAATCCGCGCAACCGGGAAAGGACCATTCCCAAGACGGCACCACTCGATGACGTGTCTCCCCGACGCGATTTGTCCAGCAACCGTACTATTGGATGATACAAGCAGCAGCCATACAGCAGGAGACCAAGGGGGTGATGGAAAAGCAGATGTGATGATCCGCCGAGTGCTCTTCTTTGGTGGACAGTCTGAGGGGATTCCGTTCGACGCCTCAAACGATCTCTATTTACTTGGTGTCCAGCATAACAGAGAGCAGCAACTCAAGAGGTACGTAGCTATTCGCGATTCTCTTTCTGAAGGAAATGGTTGTTTATTTAACATTATGATGGTTGCCTTTCTCTTCTGAATGTCATTATATCCCAAAACAGTTCTGGAAATATCCGTGCGCACTGGATCCCTCCAAGCGTGACTGGGCAGCCTCCAAGTCGGCGGTCCGGACACATAGCGACTTTGCTTTCGCCGGATCTGCTGCTGATCTCTGGTGGCAGCGATGGAACGACTCCGATCAAGACGCTCGAGGTGCACTTGCTGCACATTGAAGACTATGCAGGTATCGTATGTGGTCTTCATCCAAACACAGGGTCTCATCCTGTACGCCACTTACATCTGACCATGTTCTTGTGTGTTTGCTAAAGCTTTCCGCTGGTCTACTCCATCTTGTCCCAACGTTCCATCAGGACGAGCTCTCCACAATGTTTATAGGTATGTCAGAGCTCCCCAACGTTGTTTATCCCATTGAGATTTGGCTTCAAATCTTGGATTTTGTTTGATATTGTGTAGAGTTTCCAGCGGCGAAATTCTCATCTTTGGAGGTCGCCAGGTACGTTTCTGTCCGCACCCCTCTCTTTGTGCTATTGAAAATGGTATAACGCTTGCTTACTCTTCATTTTGATCTTATACGCGTTTTCTGTCTAGATTCGCGAATCAAACGGCCTTCTCAGTGTGCATCGACTCCGTATCCTCGGCAGTCCCGATGACGACGACATCGGTGATCATCCACAGATGAGAATTGAATGGTCCGTCCCCGAGATTACGGGCGACGTTCCTCGACCGCGACGTGGTCACAGCACAAACGTGATCGGAGACAACCTGCTGCTATTTGGCGGTCAAGACATGGTCACGAGTACGCTTGAGAACGACGTGCGTGTCCTGAATGTGCGGGGTTTGCACTGGAAGAAGCTGAGTCTTCCTGGCGAGATCCCGTGTCCTCGTCGGGGTTTCAAGAACCAGTTCTTCGGCACTTCGCTGGTGATCTCGAGCGGCTTTGTCGAGACGCCGGAGACAGGCAAAATGGACAAGCAGCTTCCCGATTCTGACGTCCACATGCTGACAATCGTATAGAGAAACGTTTGATGTTTAGTTGTGAGTGGTCAGGTCATCCATCCATCGTAAGGTGTTGTTCCATGTCGATCAAGTTCTCCCACACCTGAAGTTTTCTTCATTTGAATATTTCATCTGTCAAAACAAAAAAGTATGCGAACTTGATTGGTGGAAAATACGATTCGTGCCTTTGTCTGTTTTGTAAACTGGCTGGGTTTGATTTATTTGTTCGCACAATTCGCCAGCAGCTATGGAGGAGGAGGCTGAGGAGCGCAGTGAAGAGCTCCGACGCGCCGTTGATGAGTCCGCAACCGCGACGCAAGGCAGCAGCACTGTAGACCCAGCCGCTACTACTACTAGCGGTGACGCTGCCGCTACCAGTGGTGTGTCGTCCGTACCCACAGACGTAGCGCCTGCTGCGGAATCGTCGTCGTCATCCGCCATTGGCATGTTCTTCACGATGGAAAGCGTCGTCGGCGGCGACGGTGACGGTGACGACGCGATCAACATCATCGAGGACGGGGACCACGTGAGCGCCGAAGACTTCGGGCTGAGCAGCACCGACCTTTCGATGAACTCGATGGCTCCAGCGAATGCAGACATGACGCAAATGAGCATGAACATGGAGCTCAACGCGCTCCAGATCCAAGCGTTCCTCGCGAGAGCTGAACGCGACGCGAGCAGCACTGCGATCATGCCGTCAGTGGTACGTGAGTCAGCAGCGTCGTCGATTTCCGATTCCCGCGCAAAAGCAGAAACACAGGCGGAAGAGGGGGCGAGTACGAATGTTGTCTCCGAATCAATACAATCTCAGCAACATCAGCACCAGAAGACACAAGCCTGTGGTGGATCAACGTCCAGCTCTTCTAATACATCAGCAGCAACAGCAACGAACGCGTACGACGCCTCGCGAGACGTGGTCTACTATTCGCGACGAGAGGACAAAATGAAGAAAATTCAAGAGCACCCGATCGTCGACTCTGTCACCAACGACGGGCGGCAGGTCACGTGCAAATGCGGACGCGTCGTGCGCTTGAACCCGCCGTGGTACATTCTCAAGTTTGAGCAGCACATTGTGAGTCGCAACTGCACTTTTCTCCGCAAAAAGGTAAAGAATACTAGCAGCAAGGCATTATCAAAGGTGCCTATGGTGAAGCCAAGGAACGTTCCTATACGTACAACAAAGCCAGCTGTTCCAGTACCTCAGGATGTAAACAGCGACGCGAGTGGAAATCCCAACCAGGAGATGACAATAGTAGAAGCTGCCCAAGAGTCCAGAGAAGAAGAAGGATCATCTAGGCGACTTGGTGAGGATGGAGTTCAAGCAGCACATCCAGGATTACAGACTGAAGAAGATTCAAGTGCCAGTGTGGATGAAGGTGCGGCTAGGTTGCAAAAACAATCAAGTACGTCAGCATCAACAGCTTCTGCACACGAAGCCTCGTCACACACAGTCCCAGATGCCAGCATCATGAGTCAGGAGACATTGTCCCTGAACACCAAATGTGAAAGAGAAGGCTACGCGCTTCGCTCCTTATATGAAGTGCTTGCGAGTACATTTGGAATGGCAGAAGACGGATCGATTCTCCCTCCTCCATCGTCGCCACCACTAGAAGTATCAAAGGATCCTAGTGAAACCGATGATGCACCACCCACCAAGCACTTGCAGCTCAATCGACACTATGAAGCAGCGATGGTGCTCCAGAGCCATCCGCACTTCAGTCGCATCACCCCCGACGGGCGTTTTGTCGAGTGCACGTGTTCAACGCTCATTGTGCTCACTGGCGCGTGGGAAATTGGCAGGTTCCTCGATCACGTGGCGGAGAAGAACAAGACGTCGTCCAAGAAAAAGGGGGACAACAACAACGGGCGCCCGACAACTTCAAGTAAACTTGGCTTACTGCAACAGCAACGAGGCGACAATAAGCGAAAGCAGCGCTCGTTTACACTCGGCGAAGGCGCGTCGTTCCGCCTCAAAAAGAAAAGTTTCCCCAGTGAAATCCATTGGGACGTGGCTCAGCAACGCAACATTCTCCCGTGCCCCGGTCTTCGCGACGAAAAGATGAACCTGTTTGTCGAATCGGCGGTTCACCTGACCGGCGGCGCGCGGCCTCGCCACAAGATCGCGCAGGAGCTGTTCCCGCATTTGTTTCCAGCAGCAGCAGATGCCGCCGATGTGAGTAAAGCAGGCGAGAAGACCAAGATCTCGAGCCAATTGTCTGCTCAAGAGAAGTTGCTGCTCCACGATGCGATTGAAGCGGAAGCGCGCTGGTTCATTGACAAGGACGGCAACTCCGTTCGCAGTTTGGACTGTCGAGGCATCATTGACACGAGCAGAGGCGAGTCGGTGTGCGCAGAGTGCGTGGAGCTACGCTTGAACGTGAGTCTGCGCACTGCTGCGACGTTTACAGCGAAAAAGGCGAAGACGCAGCGCAATCCGCTGAACCGCAAGTTTTGCTCGAGTCGCGTGTTCTCGGCGCTAGAGGCCGAGTTTAACATGGACGAAGAGTACGCGCGCATCCTTCGCGATCTGTCGCTCGCCGATATCGCAGACGACAGCGCGCTTAACATGTGGCTCGACATGGCCGAAATGGGCATCCAGGGGGTGTTCGACGCGCATTCGGCGCTCATGGGGCTCGTCGAGTCCATGGTCGCGCTCAAGGACAAGGAGCGGCGCGGCGTGGGTATGCAAAACATGTTTTACAGCGACCAGCTGGATGCGTTCATGCGCAGCGTCGCCGACATCAACCCCGAAGCATGCGACTTCTTCCAGCACCACCTCTGCGGCAGGAAGCAGAAAGTGCTGCAACTCCAAAGTGGTCGGAAGCGGAAAAGCCAGTCAAGCACTGGTGGTGGTATGAGTGCGACGAACCCATCTCAGCATGCTCTCAGCAATGTTGCTGTCGTCAGCGACAGTGGCAACGAAGGCGACAAATCGGCGGAGGAGATGCAAATTGATGATGTCGAACATAACCATCACCATCACCACCACCACCATTTGCTGTATGACGCGTCCAATCCGTTGGGCCAGGCAGAAGGGCTCGCGAACCTGCTGGATGCGTCGAATGCGAGTCTGATACCAAGTCTCTCGATCAACGACATCCACGATGTGGATCTGAGCTCCTTTACAACGTCCTCCCACACCGATCTCGAGCGATCTGATCAGTTTGTGGGGCAGGAACAGCCAAACAATGGCGATGAGAGCTCTTCGACCGCAGAGAACCAGCACATGACGGACGGACTCGCGGACGATGATGATGACGATGACAATGGAGAGGAAGGTATGGGTGGACAAGATGGCGCGTTCCTATCTCAAGCACAATCTGAAAACGGTGTTCCTGCTCAAACTCCAACCCACCGGGTAGCACCACTGGAACACGTCCCCTGCCCTGGTCTGCGCAACGAAAAGGTGCAGGCATTCGTCAAGATTGCCGTCCAGGTGATTGGTGGGAGTCGTCCAAAGTACGTGATCGCGAAAGAGCTCTTCCCACACGTATTTGGTCACGAGAAGACCGTGAAAATCGTCGAGAGACTCAATGATACCCAGAAGCGCATGCTCCAGGACGCGGTGTTCAGTGAGTGTCTCTGGCGCGTCGACAAAGTCGGCAACTGTGTGCGCAGTCTGCGCTGTCAGCGGTTCCCTGACAAGAAAACGTCGAAAAACGGTGTATGTCGAGCGTGCTGCGATCTGAAAGCTGTGCCGAATTTCCGAAGTGTGCTCAGCCGCGCAAAGACCCCAAAGAACCTAGAGAACGTCAAGTACATGCCCAGCACGTACACAGAGAGCGACCCTTTCCTGCGCAAGCTCTCAAAGAACGCGTCATTCCGAGCGCTCTATCAGCTCGTGAAGCTAAAAGCTGACGACGACAAGAAGAAAGCGGTCTTCTGGCTCAAGTGTGCGCGCATGGGCGTGTTTGGCAACTTTCGCACGCACCCAGTGTTTGAAGGGCTCATCGAGAGCATGGTTGAAGTCAAAGACAAGGAGCGGCGCGGTGTTGGGAAGCAGAATATGCAGTACTCCAAGCCGCTCGACGACTTTATGAACGCGTTTTCGGCGATCTCTGTGGAGGCGTTTGATCTCTTTGCGTCTCAATTCTGCGGTCGCACGATTCGTTCTCAGAAGGTCAAGAAGCGCAAGGTACTACCTACGTCCTTGTCAGTGTATGGTTCGGTGCATAACCAAAGCGTCAGTAACTTGAGCACCACGATGAGCGGTTTGCATCAGCAGCATCAGCAATCGGATTTCCACACCAGCATCATCGACATCCAGCAGCATCACCATCACCAACACCAGCAAATTGGCCACCTTCAACACCACCATCACCTTCAAAATCACCATCTCCTGAACACTGATGAGCTTCTCGGTGGACGAGCGATTACCGCGAGCGATCTTGAAGAGAACCAGCGGTTCATGGACCGCATGCTGGACGAAGTGCGGCTCTCAGTGAGTCACGACATCCAGCTCCACGAAGACATGGTCGAGAGACAACAGCACCGAGACGCAGGAGACAACGGCGCAGCGCTTGAGTCGCGCACCTATTTAGACGAAGAAGGCGTGCTGACAACCGAGATTTAACCTCATGCAGCATCGAATAGACACACGTGGTTGTTTGTGTGTTTTCGTTCATTCAATGCACTTACAAATACACTCTCAGCTTTCCTCATTGTGAGTACTTGGCGAGCGGAGCAATCACGCCCAATAACGAGAGAGCAAAAAGCCTTCGCATCGTCCAACCATGTGACTTGTGTCTCGCTTGCAACTCTCGTTTCGATCCGCTTTGTCTGACCTGACTTGACTATCAAGCGGATGGTGTAGGCTTCTCAAGGTGCTTGGAAAGGAGCCCCATCACCTGCGTGAACTTAATGTCGCTGTTCACCTTGAACACGTCCTTCATCTCCTGGTTAGGGTGGATGATGCGGCCATCTGCAGGGTCCTGCAGCTTGTGCTCCTTCACATACGCCCAGCTGTCGATCCATCACGACACAGATCCACACAGATAAAAAAAGTCAACAACAACTGTGCTAGAGTGAGCTCATAAAAGCATGACGCAGCCCACACACACACTTACAATTCCTTCACGGCGGCCGGGTGCGAGAGCTCTCGCTTGCCCAGCAGACCCTGCAGCGGTGCCGAGAGCTTGTAGAGCTTGTAGAGTTTGGTCACCTGCGCCATCTTTGTTGCTCTTGGTGTCTTCTTCTGTTGCTGTTTTGTGTGTGTAGGAGTTGGTTGCCATCCAGTATTTTGCTTTTTTGGATCGCGGACATGACCAAATAAGATGTTTTAGCCAACCAAATTCCACCACAATTTACATTTCGGCCAATCAAAAGGTTCAGGGGAATGTTGAAGTGCAAGGCTATGGAGATGCGCAGAATACAGAATGCGGAATTGAATTGCAGCTCCTGCGCAGATACAGAAGGACAGTGAAAGGCTCATGTGGGTGGACTACACGATCGAGACGCGCTGAGTTACATGCACCACCAGCATCCGACGCAGGCCTCGCAAAGCGTATTCGTTCGTCTCGCCCGATGATCCGCAACTGCGACATGGAGCTATTTCTGCATGCAAAGCCCGCTCCAAAAATGGCGTCGCTCGCACAAAACGAGAAGCGCCCGTTTCACTCGCTGCTCGCATGCAAATGAAACAACAACATCGTCAGGTGCGCGGCAGGGTGAGCGAACGAATCGTCGCCATCTCTTGACTCACGAACACGCGGATGAGGAGGCTGTTTCCTTGAGTGCGAGCGAGCGCGACTTTTGTCTGTCGTTGGGAGCACGATAGCGCAGCACCATCTCCAGCAACGAGTCGGCTCTACTGGTCGTCACGTTGGCTTGACTCTGTGTGCGTGGGGGAAGAGCCAAGCATGAGCCATTTGAAGGTGCTGCCCGTGGAAGACGAGGTGAAGAGGATTGGCCCGAACGAGAGCGCTGTGCGGTATCTGAGTGGCGCTGTGGGTGACGCCACCGATCCGGAGAGCTCCGACACGGACCTTATTGCGCCGCTCAAGAACGACAGCTTGCCCAACATCATCGCGATCGGTGATCCGGGCTTTTTGTACAAGCCCGTGGTGAAAAAAACCCAGCAGCCGAGTCGCGACTCGCCATCTTCATCGTCATCGTCCCCCACTTCAAACCAGCGCCAGCTTGCAAAAATGGGAACTCTAAAAAGAGAAGCAACTGTGCGGGGACTACTCAATGGACCAAACAAGGCAGTAGTGCTGGCGAAGCAAAATGCACTCATCGAGAAGCGCAAGCAACCAGCAAAGCATTCGACGATGGACCGACTCGCGTACTTTATCGACCAGTACATCTCGACGAGGAAGGGACAGACACTCTCTCTTGCGTGCATTGGCTTTGTATTCACGTTCATCGGTGGATGCATTCTAAAAGCGAGTCAGCCGAAAGAAAAATTCTCGGAGATGATCTGGGAGTCATGGACATTTTTGGGCGACACTGGATCTCACACTTCGCTGACAGAACCTGTAAGTGCCCGCTTAAAGTAGTGGATATCACTTTCATTTTTTTACTGAGCTGACTGAGCTTTGAAACAGGGGTTGAGATTCATTGGCGTGATGACGAGCTTGCTCGGTATCTTGTACTTTTCCGTGATCATGGGTTTTGTCGTCGACGGCATTCGAGAAAAAATGGACAGCCTGAAGAAAGGAAAGAGTCACGTCGCGGAAGATAAACACACGGTGAGTGCCACAGAAAGAGGAAGATACATCAATGCTTCAGCGCCTCATTCGATAACACTGTTACGCTCCAACGGCTGTAAATTGCAGCTGATGCTGGGCTGGACAGACAAATCTATCTCGCTGATTCGCCAGATCTGCTTAGCGAACGCGAGTGAGAAAGGTGGCGTCGTTGTCATCCTTGCGGAGGCCGAAAAAGAAGCTTTGGAGGCCGAACTCGAGTCCCATTTGCCTCCAGAGGAATTGAGAGGCACAAAGGTGATTTTTCGCACAGGGACGCCGCTGCTTTCCGTCGATCTCATTAAAGTCGCTGCACACCGCGCTCGAAGTATTATCATCATGGCGAACTCTTCGGGGGATGCTGATCGCTCTGATGCCGCAGTCTTACGCACAGTATTGAGTCTGAAAACGCTCCCAGAGGTACGAAAGAATTGGTCCTGCCTTGTTGAAGCTCTATTTTCACTAACTGGCTCTGAATGTTCTTACAGTTGGCAGGCCATATTGTCGCTGAGCTTCGCGATATTGATAATGAGCCACTTGTTCGCCTCGTCGGAGGCAAGGATGTGGAGATCCTTGTATCCCATGACGTGATTGGGCGACTGGTGTTGATGGCAGCGCGCTCGCCAGGGCTGGCTCGCGTCTTCTCCTGCTTGCTTGGATTTGAAGGGAATGAGTTCTATTTCAAAGAGTGGCCAGAATGCGTTGGCGTTCCCTTTCAAGGCCTCTGCGAACGGTTTCCAGATGCGACTCCTCTTGGAATCAAGCGAGCAAGTGGTGAAGTGATGATTTTTCCTGATTTCAGCACCGTCGTCGAGGCAGGCGACCAAATCATGGTGTTAGCGGAAGACGACGATACATACAAGGCGTGTGAGCCGGCCAAGATCGAGGTCGGAAAGCTGCCGATTCCGCCGCCAAAGATCGAGAAAAAAGAGCGGATTTTGATGTGTGGGTGGCGTCGCGATATTCGAGACATGATCCAGTTGCTTGATTGTCTCGTTGGGTTTGGGACGGAGCTGCACATGATTTGTGAGGAGCCGCCGCACTTGCGAACGAAATTGCTGAAGGAGAGCGGACTGAACATCGATCTGCTGCGAAATCTGAAATTGATTCACCATTTCGGTAACACTGCGATCCGTCGGCACGTGGATATGCTGCCGCTGCAGTCGTTCACATCCATAATGATCTTGGCGGACCAGTCTCGAGAAACTGACATCATGCATTCCGATTCTCACTCGTTGGCGTCGCTGCTGCTGATTCGCGATCTCCAGATGAAAGCAACTCCTATCCCTGAATCTTCGATCGACTGGACGAAAGAGTGCAAATGCATCAGCGAGATTCTGGATCCGCGCACGCAACGAACAATATCAACAAGCTCCACGATTCTACGACTCTCGGAGTTTATTCAGTCGAATGAGTTGGTCAGCTGCATCCTCGCCATGATTGCCGAAAGTCGAGACGTGCGCGTTATCCTAGATGAGCTACTCGGCCCCCATGGCTCGTACTTTGAAGTGGAAACTTCCATGAGGTACTGCAACCCAACCGAGCAAGTGTCTTTTTGGCAACTAGCAAAGCGAGCTACGCATCTTGGCGAGATCCTGTGCGGGTACCAGGTGCGAGGAGACATCGGTGAGACAGTGCTGAATCCGACGTGCAAAGCAGAGCCGCGAAATTGGTACAACGTGGACTTGATCGTGCTTCGCTCCAAGAAAGACAACGCTTTCCACAACAAACAGGCAAACCCGGTCCCGGTCGAAGACGCAGCAAGCGATTTTGAGCGTACAGCACAGAGTCGGTTAGGCAAGTCCAGCTTCATTCGGCAGCAGATGCTGGAAGCTCTTGTTCAGGAGCAAGAGCTTGCGAACATTGAGCACATCACAAGCGCGGACCAGAAAAACCTCTCGCGTGCCGTGCAGTCTTTCGTCGAGATCACGCGCCATGAGAGCGCGCTGATGGACCCAGTTGGAGATGACCAAATACTTCTGAATGCGAAAGCTGTTCGGTCTCTCATTTCGATTTCACGGATCCTCGCAGATACGCTGGAAAAGTACGAGTCTGCTCATCTGGGTGGTGGCGAGATTCGGCGAAGTAGCACGGTCGGAGACGAATCGGTGACCGAGTTTGATATGAACTCGTGCTGAGGGTGCTGTGCTCACTTGGTACTGTCCTCCATTGCACCCGTCGATCGAATAGAGTTGAAGAAAAGAGCAGCGAACATCTTTGTCCAACAAGAGTGAACATTGCTTGGGTGCATTGTCACTAATCCATGTATAGTCACTCTTCAGGGGGAGTTTTTTACCGTATCAGAAGAAGGTTCGAGAAATGACGCAGAGTGATGAGCAGTGATGCCTCTACTAGGTACGCGGTCCACCTTTAAGTACGCAGCAATATCTTTCAGCAGAAGCAGACGATGCAAAAAATTTGGTTACATTCGACCTCTGAGACTCCGAGCGAACACGCCATCTCGACTTTTGTTACGCGCGCAATTGGGCAACAACTTGATTATCATGTTGCGCTGCGTGCGAGAGGTTGCATTGTCGGATTCTTTTTGCTCATGCTGATCGGCGCCATGTGTATGACTCACGCGCTCTATTCAAACGTGTGAACTGTGTGCATCTTTTCTTTCCAGGGATTTTTTCATCCACTAGGTCCGCCCAGTCTAGCCTCGGCTTCTTGCGTACTTAGCTGACCCACAATCGCTCAACCACGCACTCGCTTTCACACTCCCCATAGATAGACAGCCAGCCAAGCGAGAAAACGCAAGCAAGCGAGCGAGTGAAGTGACCATGGAGCGCGGAGAAGCGGCGGCCGAGGAGTTCAAGGCGCAGGGCAACGAGTTCTACAAGCGCGGCGACTATCAGGGCGCGATCGACAAGTACACGCAGGCGATCGACGCGGCGCCCACGGTCGTGGCGTACTACGGTAATCGCGCGGCGGCGTCGTTCATGCTCGGCAAGCACAAGGACGTGATCACGGACTGCAACCGCGCGATCGTCTTTGACCCGACGTTCTTCAAGGGCTACGTGCGCAAGGCCAAGGCTCAGCTTGCTCTGGTGCGTTGTGTGTGTGTCTTGAAAGAGTGTCGTTATGAGTGTGTAATCTCGTGGAGTTGTGTGTGTGTGGAGGGATGGAACTATTTATGATGAGATCTTTGGCTGTGTGCAATGGAAAATTGGATGTGCTTAATGCTGGGTGTGAAGGCAGTATCTGTGTGTAGAATGATGCTAACGTGAGAGCTCTATTGGTGTTGCGGCTTGAATCTATAGGGAGAGACCGATGGCGCGATCAAGACGCTTCAGGCGGGTTTGATCCGCGATCCAAACAACTCGACGCTGTTAACCGAGAAGCGCCAGGTGGAGATGGCGTTGGACAAAGTGCAGCGCGGCAAGGAACACTTGCAAGCGGTACGTGACTCGCTCTCTCTCTTGCTGACAGTGTTTTGGTGTTGTAAGAAGGGAAACTGACTGTCAATCCACCATTATACGCTCGTCTTTGGTGTGAATCTTGCCATTTACAGAAACGCTTCCTCCAAGCCGTGAGCTGCTTTGACAGCGCGTTGCAGACCTGCACGGGCTCGAACGACATCAAGCTCGCCCGCGGCGAAGCGTTGATCGGCTGCGAGCGTTACGACGAGGCGTTTGCTGCACTCACCCAGCTAATGCGCACAAACTCGAGCAGCCCGGACCTGCTCTTCTTGCGTGCGCGATGCTTATACTTCCAGGGCGAGTTCCCAAGTGCCATCAAGCACTTGCAACAGGCGCTGCGATCGGACCCCGACAATAGCAAGTTTATGAAGGAGATCAAGCGCATCCGCGCGTTAGAGAATAGCAAAGAGGAAGCGAACAATGCGTTCAAGGCAGGTAAGATGAGCGACGCGATCGAGAAGTACTCGGAATGCCTGCTCATTGACCCGGACAACAAGGCGTTCAACTCGAAGATTCACTGCAACCGAGCAAACGCGCTCTCGCGACTCGGTCGCCACGACGAAGCCATCAAGGATTGCGAGAAGGCGATCTACTTTGACCACGGCTACGCGAAGGCGTACCTGCGAAAGGCGGCGTGCTTGAAGGCGCTTGGCGGTGTTGACAACTTGGAGCAGGCTCTGCGCGAGTACGACCAGGCGTCGAAGCTTGTTGGCGACGATGCACAGCGTGATATTCAGAGCAGGTATGTTGTTGAGCCACGGCGTCAGTTGTGTGTGTGTATGGATGGATGGGAAGTCTCATGATGTTTTGTTGATGATGCTTATCCACATAATTGTAGCATCCGCGAGACAAAGATGGAGCTGAAGAAGGCGAAGCGCAAGGACTTTTACAAGATCCTGGCGGTGTCGCAGAACTCCACAGAGGCCGAGATCAAGAAGGCTTACAAGCGCCAGGCACTCAAGTTCCACCCGGATCGTCATGCTGGTAAGACTGACGAAGAGAAAGCTGCGGCAGAAGCGGCTTTCAAGGACATTGGTGAAGCCTACGCGGTGCTCTCGGATCCGCAAAAGAAGCAGCGGTATGACTCGGGCGTCGATTTGGAAGACCTCGACAGCGACTTTGGCGGCGGCGGTATGGGCGGCATGGGCGGCGTGGACCCATCCCAGATCTTCCAGGTACGCTTCAATACGTATTCGTGATATTTGGTGTTGAGTTTTGATCTAACTTTTGTTGCTGTATTTGAATAGATGTTCTTTGGCGGCGGCGGCGGTATGGGCGGTATGGGTGGTATGGGTGGTATGGGTGGTATGGGTGGTATGGGCGGTATGGGAGGCCATGGCCACAGCCACGGTGGCGGCGGCCAGCGATACCACTTTGGTTAAGCCATCTCGCGACTCAAAATTGCATTGGGCTTTTGCGTGCGTTTGTTGCCTTGTGAGCTAGTCAGCGCCTACCCAGCCAGCCGCCTTTGGCTTCCACCCTATCCTCTTTGTCAATAGAGCTGTAGAGAGTGAATGGACGAAATGGATGGACATGAAGACTGTCGTAGCTCTTGGTGCTGGTGGTGGTGTGTTGAGCTCCTGAGGTGGACGTAACGCAGCATGGACCCCTTTTTGTGCGCCGTTAGTACTCTGTAGACGCCTTTGATAAGAAAAATATGAAGCGAGATGCTATTGTCGCCGTTCACGTCTGATGAAGCACATCGCTGGGCGCTCTGTTGCAACATGATCGAGTATATGTGGTGGCACTGATCGTTATCTTATTCATTTTATGGACTGCGCTCCTATCCATTTCCGGTAGTCGGTCGCTCGGATGAAGCGTGTCTTTGAGTTGCAAAAGTGCATTATGGCCTGGAAACCAGTCGTTTCTCAGGTGCATTGCTATAGCACATTTCCCCAATCCCTCCATCTGAGCTGAGTGGTCCCTCCCTATAACCAGGTAGATCAGACAAGCAAGCGACTAACGATGGCAAATGCGATGAACAAAGCAGCACGTCGCGCCGACAAAGACGCCGCCGCGGCCAGCAAGCGCCAGCGCACAGATGGCGACAAGCCGGCCGCGCCTGCTGCTAATGATGCTAATGTTGCTGCTATCAACGAGTACGCGGGCTTCGTCGTGCCGAACGACAACTTCCAGATCGAGCGCGTGCACATCCGCGACGTGACACCGCGGAGCTTCTTCGAGCGCTTCGTGGCCACACGCACGCCCGTGGTGCTCGAGGGCATCATCCAGGACGAGGTGTTTACAGCGCCTGCGAAGTGGAGCAACGCATACCTCAAGCAGCTTGCCGGCGAGGAGACGCTCGCGGTCGAGCGACGCGGCGCGACGAGCGATAAGTTCGGCAAAGGTGTGGAGGTACCCATGCAGTTCAAGGAGCTGCTCGACCTCATCGCGAGTGGGGACGAGATGCACTACCTGACGACGCAAGACGTCGAGGCCGACGGCGAAGACGGCCGTCCCGAGCTCATGGCGCCGTTCGTCGCCAAGCTGCAGCAGGACTTCCCACTGCGTCCGGAGCTGCTGGGCCATCTGGTGCCGCAGAATATCAACATTTGGATGGGCAACAACAAGGACGGCTCGTCCAGCGGACTGCACCACGACTACCACGACAACCTGTACATCTTGCTGCGCGGCAAGAAGCGCTTTCGACTGTACTCGCCCGCTGAGGCGTACCGCATGTACACGCGCGGCAAGCTGGTGCGCGTGCACGCGAACGGTCGCATCAACTACGAGGGCGAAGAGACCACGGCGTACGGTGCCGACCCGCTCTCTGAGGCCGCGGCGCTGGCCTCTATGAAGAAAGAGGATGCCGAGCGCGAGCTTGAAGCTGCTGAGCAGGCTGTGGAAATAGCGAAAACGAATGGCGACAAGGATGCCGAGAAGGAAGCGGAAGCGCGTCTTGAAGCCGCCGAGGACCGTTTGGACAAGGCCATGATGGCGCTACTGCGCGTCGAGCGCGACGAAGGCTCGGATTGTGCTTCCGAGCCAGAGGACGGCGAGTTTGGCGCGTTCCATTTTGACGAAGATGAAGACGAAGGCGACGATAGTGATGAGAACGAGGAAGGTGGTGATGATGAAGCCGCTGATGGCAAGGACAAGGACGACACGAAGGACAGCGGTGACAAGCGCGTGGTGGACAAGACTGTGAAGGACCCCGTGAACTTTAGCCGCATCGACACGTTTCTGCTGCGCGAGCCGGCCTCGAAGAAGCAGCTTCTGAGTGAATTCCCGCTTTTCGCGGACGCGAAAGCCGCGTTCTGTGACTTGAATGTGGGCGAAATGCTCTTTTTGCCCGCGTCCTGGTTCCACGAAGTCGAGTCCTTTGGCAGAAGCGCTGAGGCAGCTACTGATGCTTCTGGTGCGAGTGCGAGTGCGGACGGCGGCCACTTGGCGCTCAACTACTGGTACCACCCGCCGGACGCGCTGCAGAACTTTGAAAAGCCCTACTCGTCGCCCTTCTGGCCGCGTGACTGGGAGCTGCGCTCTACTGGGACGAAGAAGACAGAGGATGCTGATAATGACGACAACGAGGGCGACAACGATTTTGAAGATGAAGGTGATAATTTTGAAGGTGAAGACGATGACGAGTCCTCAAAGTAAACTAGGTCAATTGCTGGTAAAGAACGAAGACGATGGCAAAATTGTTGTGTTGGTCAATCATGTTGTACAAAAAGCTCTGCTAGGTTCCCAAGCTATTGCTTACTCCTGATGGCTGGCTATTCTGATATTCTCACAATATTCGTTCATGCGGACGCTGGTGCTGGCGCTGATGCCGCGGACACGCGCGACTGGGACTTGGCCATGCTGCTCGAGAGCACGGACGAGTGGCGTGAGAGCGACACGGCCGACTTTTTGCGCGCCTCGCTGGCTGCCAACGCGAACGCCGAGACCGCTGCTACCGCATTTCCCTGCGGGCTCTCGACTCCGACACTGTTGCTGTGGTGGAGGTGGCCGACGTCTCTTGCATGGTAGCGCACATGAGCTTTTCGCTTCTGGCTCGCGACTTCGTCCACTGAATCGTAAAGTGCAGTCCCGACGCTGACTTTGGCGCCCATGTTGTTGCTGCCGCTGCTACTGAGGAATGATCCATTGCAGGAGGAGATGGAATCGTCTCGTAGCTGCTTCCTGCTTCGCGGCTGCTGGTGCTTCTGGTGTCTTTGGGCGTTTGTTTTTTTGCTCTCATCAGCGACAGAGTACGGCGGAGACGTGATGCAGTTCACGATTGAGTCCCGAGGGTAGTACGGCTGCTGCCTCCCGCCAGATCTCTCAACGCCGTTCATTATGCACGGCGTTGTCTCTCGGATCGGGTACACACTCGACCGCTGCTTTGTAGATCTATTGCTGCTATTGTTCATGCTGCTACTGAAGTCGATGCGCGACGTCGACGCGGCGCGACGCATCTTCTTGTTGCCCTTGAGCAGATCCGCCGGCTCCTTGGAGATCAGCGGTGCGATCATGTCGTCGATCTCAATGATCTTCCAGCGAGGAGGGTCAGTGGAGCCCGTGCAGCTCCCATCGTTCAGCGCCAAGTTCTTGCAAACAAGCAATTGCTGGGTCCTAGTCTTGTCGAGGGATTGGTGATGCTCGTCGTCCTCCAGAAGCAGCTGGATGCAGGGACCGCCGCCGTAGAGTCGCAGGAACACGGTCCAGACCTCTTCACTTACGATCCGGTAGTCCCCGCCGGAGTCATTTCCACGGCTTCGCTCCAAATTGTCCTTTGGAAGCAGCTTGCCGCTCACAAAGTTGAGCAGCGAGTAGTTGGAGATCGGGCCAGGACGCTTGCTGTGAGCTCGTGACGACGTGGTCCGAGTGGCGTCGCGTCTCTTTGAGTGGGATGTCGGTGGGCCATCCACGTGCACGTACTGGAGCCACATCTCGAGCCACTCGGTGCTCACCACGTAGTACTTTGGCTTTGGGTTTCTTCGCGAGAGCACGCGGGCTTGCAGCACTTCGTCGAGCTCATCAGCTTGGGCCTGGGAGGCGCCGCAGGACGCGAGCGCGAGACGGCGGTGGCTGCCTTTTCTGCTGCCGATCACGTAAATATCCTCGTCCCCGATGCTCACGCGCCACTGCGATGAGCGTCTTGCATCAAAGTATCTGTCGTTGTCCTGGTCATCGTCGCCATCGTCGCGCATTCCGAAAGGGTCGGAGACTGGAGGGTGGACAGTGAACTTTTTGACGCGTGAGTCGTTCTGCGCCGCCATGTTCTTGAGAGTACCCGCACAGGCGTTGCACGTGCGTTGCGGCGCGCCGTCCTTGATGAGGTGGTGGTGGCTGCGGCGCTCCAGGCTGAACGGGAAGTACGTGCGCTGCAGCGAGCAGTCGTTGCACGCCAAGAGCCCGCAGAGTCGGCAGTGGTGCCGTCGTCGCGTCAGATTGAAAGACGCCAGGCAGATCTGGCACCGCTTGCTCGCTGTGTCTGGGACCCACTCGGCGGCGGCCTCTGGGTGCGAGTAGTACGCGCGCGGGTCGCGCTTCCACGGATAGAAGGAGATCGAGTACATGGTCGTGGCTTGTTTATTGGACGACGTTGAAGTTGAAATGAATGACGACGAGCGTGAGATCGTCATGCGCATGCTCGAGAAGTTCCTGCGCCAGCGCCGCGTGCGCTTCTCGGGACTTGACGGTTCGTCTACTTCCGGCTGGAGGATCGCAATGTCGTCTTCGTCGTCATCAGCATTGCCATGGTGGTGGCGCAGCCGTAGCTCTTCGTCGTCATCTTCCTCTTCGTTGCAGATCGTCACAACGCTCGTGCCGGTGGTGCCGATCGAGCAGCGCTTCTGGGACTTGTGTCTTCGCAGCGGCATGCGCAGCGACCGGAACGAGAGCGACAGCGACGACGTCATTGAGGATAGCGACGACGAGGAAGCCGACGCGGAAGATGTTGACGCGGTCTTGCTGGTCAGGGAGAAATCTTCGGCACTGCTGTACCGGTCGGGGATGTTGAGCTTGTACACCTGGCGGTGGCTCGTGATCGCGCTGTTGCTGACCACGGCACTGCTACTGCTGGCGTTGCTGTGGCGGTCGCGCAGGAGGGAGAAGCGCTGGCGCAGCGACGGCGATGCGTCCTGCATGATTCTAATGCAACTGCGCGTCTGCGACCAAAACTCCAAATGCAAATGCACAGTGGCGCCGCGTCTGCCGCTGCAACCAGAAAGCGCAGGTGGGCATCACACACATACATACGCATCAAGAGCGCAACTGCGGAAGCTTCGCCAGAAAGAGCGGGTTGCCGTCAACGCTCGCGTTCTTTCCGTTTTCGCGTGTTCTTCTTTTCCACAGCCACACACTAACACGATATATATATTCGACTTTTTGTATGGGCAAAATGAAGAGCTCCATTTGTGTGTGTGTGGCTGCTGTTTTTCGATATTTCGTGAGCGTGTTGTGCTTGTTTTGTCCAGCGTAACGGCCGACGCTTGCGCTTCTTGTTCGGAAAGTTGCGCCACCCATTTCCTGTCGCTGTCCATAGAGAGCGCTCATGTTCGTGAGATAATAATAACTTCCACGTTTTCGCCACCACTTTCCTCTTGAACTTCCATTGTCTGTCAACATCCTGATCTTCGACTTGTTGTTTCAGCTAATGTTCGTCGGGGACATACAAGCGCCAGGGTCGAATTCGCGAGGTTTCTTTCTACGTTTCGCATATTCTTGGGTTTGAGTTCTTGCTTGCAGGCTGGCTGGACGGAACTCCGAGTGATCAAACGCCAGTGCTCTGCATTCGCATTCGAGCTTTCCTGTTCAATGGTGATTTCATCGAATAAGGGAGAAACTGTGATATACTTTGCGGGTGGATGTGCCAATCTGTGGGTGTTTTCGAGCATCAGCGAATGGAAAATAAATGGAGACCCCAGTGCTGATATATATTCCATTGTAAGACCCCCATCATCGCATTTGGATTCGATGATCCGTCCGGATAGTGGGCAGCGCAAAGCAATGGAGGAGGACCCATTCAACATTAATCATTCATGGACAAATATATGGACGGACGGACGGACGGATGGATGGATGGATGGACGGATGGATTCATTTGACGTTTTCTGTTGGCAGTGGAAAGACCACTAGATCCAAAGTCAGCGACGTTTCAAGAATCTGGTCTCCAAATAATAGGTAGCACTGCTACATGTCAGCCTAGTCAATATGATAAGGATGTTTTTATTATAATTGTTATTATGTAATATAAATAGGTATATGTATTACATAAAGATATTGAAAACGATGAGCAAAAAAGTGATGTTTTTGAGCTATCGTTATTCTCTACATCTGCTGGGTCAAGTGAACCCGAAAGCGTTCGAATAAATATTGAAACGGTCATCTTCGCTTTTTGAGACAACTACACAAAAACCAACATACTCTGATGTCAATGCCAGCAAAAGAAGAATGAATGGCAACACGAAGAGCTTTTGCTAAACTGGACAAGAGAGAGCACGCGCAAAAAGTCGAAGTTTGCAGATGTCAGACTGGTGACTGGAGACTGACTGACTGGTGGACCGGCGCACTCTTCAATTTATGTTGGTTGTTGTGGCGAGATGCGATGCGATGCGCTCTCCATTGCATTCCATTCCAATGGCAATGGTGATGGATTCGCGCGTGATCAAGTAAGCCAAGGCTCTCAAACTCACCCACAGTATTTGAAAGGAGATTCTGTGCTTTAATCTTTTGATGTGCCCGAAGATTCGAAAGAGAGAAAGATTTTGTATCTCTTCATTCACAAACAAGGAAAGCCCCGCCCCGAGGAGGAAAGACACGAAGCAGCATCCAATCTCGAAGAAACTTTTTGTGAGCTGCCCTGTGAAATCGGATTTCACCGGCCGTCAGCTTAGATACTATGTGAAATTTGTATCACTGTTGTACACTTGAGCCAATTAATTATCCAAGTCTCACTTGCAAAAGCAAACTTTTTTCCCTTGCTGACTGCTTGTGCGAGAATCTGTAAAACTCGCGCTGAAAAAGTATTTCAGTGGCATTCGGTTCGATTGACTCAACGATTTCGTTGATCAACACTGGAAGGTGTCAACGATGGAAGAACGTGAGTGAGCGTAAGAATGGTTGGTGTGGCCTCTCTTCTCCGGAGTGAACATGCACCTGCGCAAAAGCTGTTGAAAAGCTGTTGAAGTAAAGAAGCGAACGCATGTGCTGGAGGGTGGACGTGTGATGCGTGGACAAGGGAAACGAAAGATAGATGTGAACAGTCATGGATACGCACTCGGGCTGCACTGGCGCTGGTTGTGCACGTCCATAAACTGCCAGCGCGTGCTAGTGAAGTTGTACGAGATTTCGCATATGCAAGCAGGGCTGACGTTCGTACGTTCGTGGTCGATAGTTAGTTCAGCGTGACGAATGGATGAATTTTGGGCGTAGTCATGGGGAAGTGACCTTCCCAAGGCAGATAAGTTTCCCCTTCAGGGTTGATATTTGTGGTGATTAAAGCTATTATAGTGAGGAGCAAAACGATCCTTTGCAAGCGCACTGTTCCAATACGCATCGCCTAATATGTTTCTGCTGGTCAAGTGAGTTTAACGATATCTGTGCAAGCGCCTTCTGTCTGCTCAATTCTTGCGTAAGTGTGGCGATTAAGCTTATATTATGACTAGCCGGGCGCTTTAACATGCTTGGTTGGAGTAGGTTTGTGTTTTCGACACTGTATATAAATAGGCAGGGTAGTTTTAAACTGTTTGAAGCAGGGCAGTTCTGAGCTTCGTGTGATTCTAACTAAACCACTGGAGCATATAGTCAGTTTTATTCGTGTTATTTGTCAATAAATTAGATATCCAAATTATCCACTGAATTTAGTTGTTTTTCACAAATTATTAGTATTTTGTAAAACATCAC
>JAADVO010000204.1:0-44951 GCA_023335655.1 Globisporangium spiculum | reverse complement strand
CCTGCGCAAGCGGATCTCGAAATCGGCCAAGAACGACCGCATCGCAGTCGGTCTGTTGGTGTTTCTCGCGTTCGTGGTCGCTGTGAGCGTCACGTGCTGCGTCAAGCGGGTCTCGTTCAAGCTCGACTTGAGCAAGATCATTCCCTAAGCCAGGTGGGACTTTGGGCTCCAGCACTGCCCACGCTGACTCAGACCTGAGCTTTTCAGTCTTGGGAGTCTTGAGATTCCCAAGCAGCAGGCTGCAATTATTTTATCACCCTACCTATTTAACAAGCCACAACTTCTTCATACATTTTCATTGTTTCGACTACGACCCCGGAAAATTCTGCAACGCTGTGTTCTGGTGCTGAGTGGAAATGCCCTTGCAGTGCCATTTTGACACTCGGGTATCTATCCATCCACCCATTTATCTTCATGCAGCCAACTGTGGAAGTTGACATCCAGGCAGCAAAGTACTGAACGATTTCTTCCGAAGCCCCCCCCCTCTCCACTTCAACAGCTCTAAAGCTCAATTGTATCAAACGAGCAAGCTCCGAAAATAATCCCGGAGCTGATGAGACCGCGGCTTCGTAGCTCATAAAATTCCAAAGCACCGTCGACAAGCACTAGTCCTCAGAAATGAGTGAGTGAGTGAATAATGAATGAATGAATGAAGACGCAGCAGCAGCAATTGAATCAGGAATCGCTCTCTCCTGCTTCTTGTCAATGGAATCGCAAAAGCGTAGCGACACACCCGTTTAGTCGAATCGCATCGAAAATGGTGGCCTGAGTGAGCCCTTTTGAAGCCATCGACATGTCTCTATTGCGCGCGTCGCATGTTCTTTCGTTCCGTATTTTACGTATTTTGGGTATGTCGATCCTTTAATTTTGGGATACTACTTACTAAATTACGATTTTCGACGAGCACAGTGCGACACATTCGCAAAAGCCCACTCATGGAGTAATCATTTCGCATCCGCGTCGCGTGGCCATCATCACCATCATCCCCGTGATGATGAGCCCGTCTTCAAAACATTTATCCACAACCAGTGAAGCAGGAGGATGTAGGACTGACTCTGGCGATTATGGAAAGACCGTAAGCGAGCCGTTTACATAGAGCGTTATGTGCGTGTGCGGTAATATCTATCCGCCTGCAGTTCCTGAGCGAGTGCCAAATGCCGAGAGGATGCTCGCAGTCGTTTTCGTTCCACGACGGGCAATTGCCTGTGCGCAATCAGGGTACGAACCCTGTCTGGACGTTTTTGAGCTGGTGAGCGTAAACAATCGGCTGCCGTGTAAATTACGCTGCTTGATCACGAATGACCTCGCGAAATGAGTATTTTGCGCGAATTTAATCGAGTGTGCTAGTCAAAAACTCAACAACACTGATAAATTTCAGGATTTTGTCAAGCGTTTGGCGATCTTCTGGAGAAGGGAATCTCGTTGTTGTTTGGCAAAATAATTTTCGCACTCCGCTCACATCTCCACAGCGAAGAAGAGCACCATCGTCGCTTTCTTCTCTCTCTCCGCTCACGCAGTCAATCAGTTGGCTTCGTCCCTTTCGATTTCCAAAAAGTGAATCAAAAGATTCAACGTTCTTTTGTTTGGATGGAGATGGTGAAAACGAATGGGTTTTATCTGATTTTTGCGGATATTTTCACTGTAATGTTTTCAAACGGATCGTAGATTTCGTGCAATCGGACACGACAGGCTTTATTTTGGGCTGTTGGACAGCTCAAAAGGATCGCGTAGTTTTCTTTTTGCTTTCATGTTTATGATTGGATGTTCTTCGTCGATTGAAATTTCTCGCATATGATCTCATCAAGCGCAAATCCCCTTGAAACAGCCTTTTTATGGCCTTTACAGAGGTCCACCGTGCAGACACGCCTCTGTGCAGTGTTTGGCTGCTTTTGCCAGCTTTGTCTGTAAAACCCAGTCGTTCTGTCACTAAAACCCCTGCCAATATAATGCAACTAGTTGTAGACACTGTGTGTAGAGATGTATCCTCGTCCAGCAAAATCTCCCAATAAAAAGGCTATTTAAACGATAAGAAGGGAATACGCAAGTTCTGCCCAGCCCAGAACAAGAGCGAGAAGAGCTGCTGGGAAACAAAAGCAGCACAAGCCAACAAGAAAGCAAACAAGCAAGCGAACAAGCAAACAAGCGCACAACAAGCTCGCACTACGCAAGTTGGCAGAGACGATAGAAGAAGTTAGAAAGCCTGCATTTCCTCTCTGTCGCCGTGCGTGCGGCCATCACTACGAGCAGATAGCAGCAGATAGCAAGCAGGTAGCAAGCAGCCGCCGCCATGCCGGACGTCGCCGTCGCGTCCGCCCCCAGCAGCGCCAGCTCCAGCGCTACGCGCCGCCGCCGCAACCCACTCGAGAGGCGGCAGTCCGCGCCTACGTCCTCGTCCACCTCTGCGGCCGCGCAAGCCCGCAACAAATCGCCCTTCCTGTCCGCGTTCGGCTCCGACGCCGCCGCCGGCAGCAACATCTTCACAATGGGGCCGAACGGGCTCTCGTCGTACACTGAGACCGAGGCAAACACGATGCTGAACAGCACGACCAACATGGGCGGGCTCTTCGCGACCAACGACGAGTTTGTGTGCTACGGCGACCGCGTCTGCTTCCTCTGCGAAGGCCAGCTACTGGCGCTCACGCGCAAGTTCAACCTCACGTACCAGCAAATGGTGCTGCTGGGGCTACTCACACTCTGCTCGGGCGGCATGTTCGGCGTCGCGGGGCTGCTTATCTGGAAGAAAGGGCTGCTGCGCAAGCGCTACGCCGCGCTCTTCTCCGACGCGATCTACGCCGAGGACGACGAGCCCATCACGGCCGACACGAGCGCGGCGCTCGCGGCCACAGCCCAGACCAGCGGCAACGGCACGATCTACGGCGCCGACATGATGTCGCTCGCCGCCAGCGGCTCCAAGCTCGACGAAGATTCCCAGTACACAACCCACACCAACACCCACACCAACCGTCCTGATCGCGGCGAGAGCCGGCGCAGCAGCATCGCCGAGACGGTACCAGGCAGCACAGCGAGCGACGTGAATGGCGGCAACGGCAGTGGCTTTGGGGGTGACAAGGGCGACCCGAGGAAACCCGTGACGTTCCGCATCTTCGAGTACGACCCGCAGACCCAGTCGATCCGGCTCGACAGCGTGGGTAAACCCGTGCGGTTCGGTGCGCCGGTGGTCGTGGTCCACGCCGCGACCCACCGCGCGATCAAATACAAGCCCCACAAAGGCGCGGTGACGCTCAGCAAGCCGCTCATCAACCTGCATTTTCAGAAAGACGTGATGGCGAACCTGCCGAGTCTGCAGAAGTCCAGTATGTACAAGGGCGTAGTGCTTAAGAAGAAGCACGCGCGGCCGCAGAGCCTCTCGTCGCTGTTCACGTCGAGATTCCGGAGCAATACCAACAACAACAACAATTCCAGCACCAATTCCCCGATCCAACTCCGACACACGGAGCTGGCACCGGCGCCGCGGTCCATGCCGGTGTCGCTCGACATCGCGCACTCGTCGCTACGGCCGCAGTACCGGATCCGAGGCCGTCTGGGGTCGGAGCAGAACGCCGGAGACCTGACCCAGCGGCGCAGCATGCGCTCGATGACCACGGACCAGCCCCCACAGATGAACTCTTCATCAAGCAATGAGTTCGGAGTGGCAGGTCGAGGCTCAGGTCCTCCGCAACAGCCACAGCAGCACGACCGCTTGTACAGAAGGTTCTCCGAGTCGTGCGTCACGCTCGCGCACGATGTTGCCGACACGATCAACGAGTCGCTCCACCGCCAGCGCGACCAGCGCGAGGAGAAGAAGCGCATGAAACAGCTCATGAAGGACCTGCCCAACATGTCGTTCTCGTACAGCGCCGGCAAGTACTTTATCGCGAGCATCCAGCCGGTCAAGCACAAGGGCAACATCAAATCGAACGGCAGCACCACGAGCCGAGGCGTGAGCACGAGTAGCGGCAGTGGCAGCAGCGGCAGTGACACCTTCAACATGGTCAACGCCGCGGCGGAGGAGAGCTTTCTGCGCTGGGGTGCGCCGATGTCCATCATCGCGGACTACAACGGCAAGGCGTGCGGCATTCGTCCGCGCCAGTACTACAAGGACTGCCAGCTGTACCTGACGACCGAGACGTCCCAGGCGACGATGATCCCGCTGCGTGAAGACGGTGACCTGCAGTCGATGGCGAAAGAGTCGACGCGCCTGCTCGCGCACATTGAAAAGCGCCAGGTGCAGCTCTCTATCGGCACATACAACGTGTGGATGATGCCACGCATCGTGAGCGCGTTCACGAGCGTCTCCCCGAAGAAGAACACGCGCGCGCGACTGATCTCGGACGTGCTCCCGCCGTGCGACGTCTGGGTCTTCACCGAGTGCTTTGACCATCGCGCGCGCGACATCTTGCTCGACAAGCTCAAGGCCGCGGGCTACTTTTACTTTTCGCCTACCGTGGGCCACAAGCGCTTGAAACGCGAGAACATGCGCAAAGTGCTGAATGGCGGCGTGGTGCTCGCGAGCAAGTACCCGATCGTGACGGTGCGCATCAAGCTCTTCAAGGAAGCATGTTTGGGTGCCGACAAACTCGCGGACAAAGGTGTACTATACTGCAAGATCCTCAAGGACGGGCTACCGGTGCACATCTTCTCAACCCACTTGCAGGCGTGGAGCGACCCGGCATCGCGCGCGATGCGTCGCACGCAGATGGTGATGATCGCAGACTTCATTCGCGCCATGGGCATCGACGAAGTGAACGACCCGGTGATGATCGTCGGCGATCTGAACGTCAACTACTGGCTCAACAAGACGGACCAGGAGTACGACGAGATGCTGGAGCTCTTTAACGCGAAGGACCCGTCCGTGGTGATCACGCAGCGCGGCTCGACCACCATGGCGACGCGCGACTTCAAGCTCACACGCCAGTTCAGCTTTGATCCGCGACTCAACGCGCTCGCCGCCGACGGGCTGAGCACAGACGGCAGTCTAGAGCTGCTCGACTTTGTGCTGTACTCGAAGGCGCACCGGCAGCCGTCGAGCGCCAAGAGCTGGATCGTGCCGCTGACCACGAGCACGCCGTGGAACTGGCGCAAGCAGCCGCAGTACAACCTCTCGGACCACTACCCGGTCGTGAGTTCCTTCACGTTTGACATGTAAAACAATGAAAAGAAAGATGACGAAAGCGAGGGAAGGATGAGAAATGGGACAACCAATCTGGTAATTGTAGAACAGCAGCAACAAATGGATATACTACACTGTACTTGTGTACCAAGCAAAACAATATGGAAAAGTAATCAATGCGAAGGAGAGAGTGAATAAGGAAATGGGAGAAATCAGCGTCCTGCTGACTGTTGTGCTTCGCTTTAGCGAACTGGAAATGATGGTGATCGATGATCATGCTTGTCATGTGGTACCTATCGAAAGGTGATGATGTAGGTTTACCTATAAACTGTTTATAGGTTGTAATATAGGATAACCTATAGCCAAGGGGGATGTGCCCAGCTTTTGCTGTTCTCAATCAATTCAGCTGTGCCAACCTGTGCAAACAAATCCGAAAAGTCTGGGAAACGAGTGGAGTGTAGTGACCCTACTGGAACTTCTGAGAATCCGTGAAGCTTGAACACCACCACGCCCATGTGTTTCTTGGTGTAGCACGAATTGACATCCATCCCTCCCAGTAAGTAATACGAAGTGGGCTCGTGTCGTGATTTGGGGTGCATGAGTCAACTTGATGGTGAAATCACATGCTCACAGGATCGCTCACAAGCGAGCATAGCTCGTTTGGTCAAATCTAAACTCCAGATCCACGGAGTTTGATGAAAAGCTGGGAAGTTGCTCGTAGTTGGGCGAGCGTGAGAAAACCCCTGAGCAAGTCGTCTAGTTGCGCTTGCTGCTTGAGCAACAAGCAAGTTGCGCACACGTTGCAAGAGCAAGAGCAAGCAGACTTGCTGAGTTAACCCTCCAGCAACACCCTCCCTCCGACAACAACAAACCGAACTGACTGACTGGAGGTGCAGCTGAATATTGGTCCTGTATTTTTTCTGCTAAAATCCTGCATACTTTCAGCTCGTTTGATTATATTGATATCGCTTAATGAAAACCTTTCTAAAAATCAGTTTAATGCCATACGCATTAAAAAGGGCAGAAAGAACCCGCTCGAGGGGAAGGGGAGGCCATCTCCGTTGAAATCGGCCAGTAAGGCCAAAGACGCACGCAAACGCGAAACTGGCCTCCGGCCCCGTCTGTTTCTTTTCGGCCCGCTCTCCTCTCTCTCATCAGCCACCACCACTCGGTAATAATCATCAACAGCGACACCAGCGAGACTCACACAGGAGAAGCGTGAAGCGTTGAGGCCCTCGACAGCCGCAGTAGCCCCCACTCGCCGTCGGTCAGCACCACACGCACCATTACGGCAGGCATTCGTATCCAGCGGCGCCATTTGCTTCTTTTTATTTTTCTTGTCAATCAACATCCAACAGGGTCCACAGCGTAACGGAAATCCCCAGCGTAACGGAAATCCCCAGCGTAACCGCCAGTCCGTCCGCAACCCCAAATCCCAATATGAGCCTCTTCTTCGGCCGCAAGTCGTCAAAAACCACAACAGCCGCATCCGCATCCACAGAGGAGCTGGTCCGGCCGCGGCTGGCCAAGGCCCAGAGCACCGACACCAACCGTTTCAGCCGCCATTCCAGGAGCTCCATGGACCGTTCGAACACCAACGGTAACGACCGCAACGGCGCCATGCGCAACTCGATCGTGTCCGCGTCGCCGTCCTCCGGCACGATGCGCGGCAGCGCCAATAACTGCCCCCAGTCGGCGTCGTCAGGATCCTCGGCGCTACTGCACAAGTTCCAGGGCGAGCACCCCGCGTCCGCGCCGGTGGCGGTAGCGAGCTCATCGTCCAAAACTTCTTCTTCTTCTTTGTCGTCGTCGTCTTCGCGTGGACGCGAAGCCCGCCGCAAGCCCATCATCGTGCACTACGAACAGTCCCCGGCGCTGGACGCGCGCAAGCTGCAACTGCAGCTTGACATGGGCGGCAAGGGCTCGTCCGGTTTGCACCGCACCACCAACGGCATCGAGAGTTCGCAGCGCACGTACTCGGTCGATTGCGACGCCGACGAAGCGCCATTCGATGTGGAATCGGCCATGGCGGGCTTCATGGCGTCATTTTCGCCATCCAAGAAAGGCAGCAACAGCAGAACCAGTACAAAAAAGAAGAGTATTCAAAGCTCTAGCGGGTCGCAAGACGGCTATTTGAAGAGCCCTGTGAGCGGTAGTGGCAGTGGTGATATCCCGACGAGAGCGTCAGCGACTTTGTCTGCGACGATGCGGACGCGCTCGAACACGTTGCAGCGCATCTCAGTGAACTTCACGAGCAGCCAGCGCCACGCACAGCGCGCTGAGCTCAAGGCGAAGAAGTACGACGTCGAGTGGCGCAACGACCAGGACTCCATGTGCTGCCAGGTCTGCTACGCGATGTTCACCAAGATCTCGCGCCGGCGCCACCACTGCCGCGTGTGCGGCGATCTCGTGTGCGGCGACTGCTCGATCGACCAGGTGATGATCCAGGGTCGCTTTGAAGCGCCAAAGCGCGCGTGCGTCGCGTGTGTGACGCTTCTGCAGGTGATGAAGCACACTGGCGACCCACGCGTGTCGATAGACGGAGTTAGCAACAGTAAAGCAGCAGCAAGCAGTTCAAATAGCAACCTGCTGGTGACCCCACGGTACCACGATCGTCTCGGTGAGGTGCACCGCGTAATGACCGCCGGCAAGAAGTCCGAGCGCAGAGGCAGCACGCAGACCGAGATGTACGTGATCTCAAGCAAGTGGCTGCGCAGCTGGCTCGCGTTTACGCGATCCACAGACGGCCCCAACAACCAGTTAGATACCAGTAGCCACGGTGGCGACGCGTTTAGTAACTTCAGCACAGCGTACAGCCCCAACAACAACAGTAGCCATGGCGGTATGGGAGCGCCACCGCCAGGGCCGATCGACAACATGCCGCTCCTGGAGCTCAGCAAAGGCAAGCTCGTGAAGCGACCCGAGCTCATCCGCGACGACAGCGTGGGCAATAGCACCGAGGACGAAGGTGACTACCAGCTCATCTCGACCGAGGTCTGGGAGGTGCTGCAGCGACTCTACGGCGGTGGGCCAGCGATTCGCGTGGTCAGCAACGACGGGTTTCGTGACTGGATCGTCGACGTGTACGCACTGCTTGCGACCGCTGCGTCCCACGTTGCGATCTTGCCCACGGTCGAGCACATGCTCGTAACGCGCCACGAAGCTGCGATCGTTACGCGCGCGTCCTACATCTCGGTCGAGAAAGCGGCGCTGATCTCCAGCGGCGGCTACGAGTCGATCAACATCTTGGCGCAGAGCGCGCGAGCCAGCTTCAACACTGGCGGTGGGAATATTGACAGTACTGGTAGTGGTGGCGCGCGACGACAAAGTGTGAGCGCTCCGTCGCTGGTAGACCTGGCCGTGAAATCAACGGCAGCCGGCAGCAGCAGAACAGAGCGCGCCTCATTCACGACGCGGGCGTCCATGAGCCAGGCGCGCATTCGCCCAAACAGCCCACAGTTCGGCAACAAGAAATCAAGCAGCCAAGCCCATTACGAGTCTTCTTCCTCGGGCTCGCGAATGCGCGCGACAGCGCCGCAGCAGCAACTGGCGGAGGACGCCGCAGCTGCTGCTTCGGGAACCAACGTCCGCGACAGCAGCGCGGCAACCGCGGCGTCCGCGTTCGCAGTCGCGATGAAGCAGGCGCGTCTGAACGCCCAGAAAGCCATCGACGACCGCTCGCGAGCAACCGCAATCAATACGTAAGTTGTGACGCGACCATTACCAGCCAATCAGTCAGTCAATCAATCAGTCAATCAGTCAAGCGACCATCAAGGGTCAGTGTAGCCATGTTATTGCAACTTGTGAGTCGCTCATCTGATAATATAAAAGTATCTTCTGTGACATGTGTAAATCCTCGCTTGCCAGCCCAGCCAGTCATTTGCATCGAGTCGCTTGCCATTACTGTTATAGACCTACCTACCTCTCTTTCCTATTAATATGCTGTTGCCAGTCCTTTTGCCTCTTCCGAGAAGCAACTCACGTTTGAGCCGTGAGATCCTCCTTCCATGTGAGCTTCAATACGCTTCATATCCATTCACACGACCACGTTTGCTTTGAGCCCCGCGATTCAGACTTTTTTTGCATGAGGGACCTCGCCGCTATTACCACGCCCGCCACTCACGGCGATGATCGCAGAGACGAGAGCCTGCGACGCGCGAATCTCTACGGCGTGTCCTCCGCCAAGCGCCTCCCGCAGGTGCACCAGCTCGTGGAGTCCAAGAAGGACGTGCGCGTGAGGAAAGACCTGCTGCTTTTAGCAAGCATCCGACAATTTGGAGACTCGGAAGAGTGCCAGCGTGATCCCCACTATCATTTCCATGTGCACGAGGACGAGCTCAATGACCGTAAGCACCGCGAGGACCTGGGGCTGCGACCGCCGCTGGATCGTATCCAGCAGCTGCAGGACCTTTTCACTACTGTACCAAAGGATCTACGCACGAAAAGCCAAGTGAACAACCAGCACCAGCAAGGCGAAATAGAGATGACCAACACCAGTGTCAAGAAGCGCGAGTGGCGAGTCGGGTACAATAACAACCCGCACGGAGACTCGCGCGGGGCGCTGAACGGAATGTTTGAGCCATTCGACTCGGTCCGCGAATGCACTCTCGTCACAAAAGACCAACTACCACAGACACCGTTGCTCTCGGTCACAATCGCGTACCCGGTGCTCCCCACCAGTCCCGAGAATGTAGCAAGCGACATGCAACCTTTCGATGAAGAAGCTGCACGGGACGAGATGGAGCACAAGACGAGCGTTCGCCATTATGAGTCTGCAAATGGTGATGACAACAGTCAGGAAGGTGAAACCACGCCATGGTGTCCAGCGTCCTACTCAACCATTCATGTCAAGTGCAAGTCAAGTCTCAATCACAAAGCTGCACCAGCTTTGACAGTGACTCAGACCCATCCATTGCGCAAAGTTTTCACCTATGACAAGGAAAAAGGCGTTGCTCGTGCACGGAAAGCACCGCTCAGCGTAGACGAGAAATGCGTCAAGAAGAAACAGAGTCTACTCGCCAAGGCGGCGGCGTCCTATGCGCGCATTCGCCAGCAAATCGACCGCAACAAGGACCCCAAGCTGCGCTACTCCTTACCTGTGGAAGACACGTCCAAGAAGCGCGCGTATCGACTCGGCCTTGATCCTGTGCCTTCGACTTTTGAAGACATGGCTGCAGTGACTGGCAGCGGCAGCATGGAGCACAGCTCCCTCGCAGCTTCTTCCGCAGCTTCCTTCTCAGCCCCATACCCTGAGAAACTCAAGTTTCGCCCACGCTCGGCCGCTGGGAATGTCCCATTCCGTTCCAGCTCGTTGCTGAGCAAAGCGCATTCTAGCACCAGCTTCTTGGAGCCTGCACCGAGCGTGGGCAAAGTCGCTGGGGCCAAGCGACGCCCGCACTCCGCTAGTGTCTGCTACTTGAAGAGCTCCACCATTTATTGCGTGGATGCGCTGAACAACGTCACAGCTCCAGCATCGTCAGCATACTCCCCACAGCAATCCAGTTTGGAGAGCGAGCAACAAATGGGCTCGGATTTTGGCAGCGTCCTGGACAAGGAGCGGCGCAAGCGGCGATGTAACCAGGACCAGACGCTGGCCATGCTTTCCAAGTGAGTGTTAACGTGTTTAGGTGTCCAAAATCTGTTGCGTATGCCCGTCAAATGACTAACAGAGTGCTTGTCGTCATGCTTACACTAGGCGAGGCTTGTTCCACAATTTGCCTGTGCCACAGGTCTTTGCGCGTCTGCGCCGTGAGTCGCTCAAAAACCTCACGCGGCGTCTCCAGTACGCACAGTTCGAGAAAATGTCGATGGAGGACTACATGAGCAGCTGTGGGATGCAGACGATTGTCAGCAACAATGTTCTCACTGAAACGCAAGAGTCGAGTTTCCGAATCGATCCGTCATCTCAGCTTGTACAACCAGTGAGCTCAGAAAACGGACTTGCTGGAGTAGCTTCTTTGGACCAGAACGCCACAGCCGGGTCTGCAAAGATCATGTTCACAACAGCGCCATCGATATTGAGTGGCGGTGGTGGGATTGCATCCATAAATGCTACTACGAATACCTCATTATTGGCGATGCGCAAGATGCTCTTTGTCACTCGCCAGCAGTTCCACATCGCGCTCGAAGCGTTCAACATGTCGCCCTCGGACGTGAACCTGCTCTTCTCGGCGCTCGACGTCGGCGTGGAAGACCATGTCGCGCTCTGGGAAATCCTCTGCGCCGTGGAGAAACTCCAGGACGAACACGCGCAGCTGAGGCACTCGCGAGTGCAGATCAAGGTGCGAGACTTACCAAAAGATCTGGATTTGCTGCGGAATTCGTTCAGAATTCCCAATGTGACGCATTCGCCACTTGAAGTCGCTCAGGAGAGCGAAGAACAGCCTTGAGACAATGATGCTGTCTGCAAATGAAGAAACGCAGCCAGTGCAGAAAACACGAGCAGGTCATGTGGATTCAAGCCTCCCCATCGAATACACAAGGAAGTCGAATCTGCCAAATCGTCAAGCTACAACTGAGATGTATTATCGCAGACGGGGATGGATACATACACAATGTGACTTCTAAGCTGACCTCTTCGATTTCCTTCGACGCAAAGAAGTCTATCCACTTTCTTTTCTTCACAAGCGCACACATTTACACGTACTGTACAGGTAATTCAAACGACGAAATGCCAGGCTTTCGCTGCATGATCACTTCGCGACTGGATGGCGGCGGTATTCTTCTATCATCACGTGGTGATGTCCAGTCGGTTCGCCCGAATGAAAATTCCGTGGTCTGGAGCGCAGCTGAAATACTACAGAGACAAAAGAGAGCCAGGATCCGGTTAGAAATACGATTCAACGCAATCCGATCACGTCAGACTATAAAGAACATCAAAAGCTTACCTCGATGCCTTTCACGGTCCCATTGTTCTTGCCTTTCTTCTCGCACAACTCGATTCCGATCCACGTCCCTGTCGCGAAATTCGCTGGACCGACATACCGAACGACGCCTGGAACGCTACCAACGTTGATGAACTTTCCGACACCAAGCACTGCTCCACCAACATTGACGAGACTGCTGGTATTTGAGTTGCGCCGCTGCTTTGTTCGTGATGTCGAGCTTCGATCGTCCCTACTTGGCACGCGCGACCCGCCAGGCTGATGGTGTTGCTGACGATGTTGCTGCGACACGTTCTCGGGGGTTTCTTTGCGCTGACCATGGATATCTGTCAGCGAGTGCATTGAAGAGCTTCGATTGCGCCTCACCACCATCTCCTGCGATGTTCTACTGTCTTTTTTCTGCTCTTCAATCGCGAACTGTCTCGGGTTACGATACCCACTCATACCTCTGTTGTTGTTTCTGCTGTTGGAGTTACTCGCCTGATAAGCACCTTGAGATGAAGGTGATATACTGTTAACAGGCAGTGAGCGACGGCGACCCAGATTCACGTTTTTCTTTCTGGTGTTCGGCATACTCTCTTCCGAGACGCTGCGCTCAAATCCAACACGAAGGCGTTCTGGGATGCTTTTCAAGTCGAAGAGCACCACACCTTTCGGGGTTGTTTCTCGCACGGACGAAGCGGGGTGGAAATCGTCGTCAAAACCCTCGTTGTTGTTGCTTGCGTCGTAAATTCGAGTCGAGTTGCCCTTCTTCAATGCGGATTTCGTTGGGATGACGCCCATAGCAACCGTGATTGGATGTGGATCGGATGTTGGCGCGGCAAATCGTAGATACCCTTCGGACTTTGGAAGCAAGATCGAAGGCGAAGAACGTTTCCTTCCTCCAAGTTGCTCCTGAGCTGTTTGAGCCTCAAGTGACGACTCCATCTCTTGAATCAGCTCATTGTACGCCAGCACATCTGATGCGCATGTACTTGCTTTACGGCTGAACATTGACGCGTCTGAGCGCTGCGAATACTCCGAATTCTCCCATGAGAACTGTGACACTTGGGAAACACAGCTTGGTGTTCGATGCATCTTCCCGCTCTGACTATTCGTGGGGTCGCTGGAGATCCCAAAGAGAAACAAGTCCCGAACCGTGATGTCTTCGGAGCTTGGCGGAGGGGTCGGTAGCTGATCAGGAACCGCTTCATGGGCAACAATCGACGTGCTCGGTGAACTTGGTGCTTGGAGAAGCATTGGAGATTGGATCGAGAACCCGATACTGCGGTCAAGGTTGGACTGACATTGCGGGGGAATGTACATCGTAGTCTTCCCATTGTTACTGACCACAACGTCGCCGGAAGGCAGCTCGGAGTCAGAATCGGGGTTCTGTAACTGCATCTCTTCAAACTGATCCCTCAATTCAGGACACTCGAATCGCATCTTTCGACTCAAAGTGCGCAGCTCCAGCTGCTTGTACTCCTCTTCGAACGCGTTTGGCTCGGTCGGATCTTGAATTTCCGGTTCTGTATCTTCTTTAAGACGAAAGCCCGAGGCATCTTGAAGGATCGCCAGCTCGTGTTTGGAGTTAAAATTGTTGTTCTCTTCCAGTTCAAATGCTAGGTTTTCCTCCGCTTCTTCTTCGTCATCGTTGTCATCGTTGTCATCGAAAGCGCTTGCGGGAATAAACTCGAGGCCCATTTCAAGCAATCCTGAGTCTTGTCCGATGAGAGGATACCATTGTGGACTGCAGCTCACGATTCCCGCCTGGTCCTTTGCTTCTTGGTCATCGTCGTCATCTTCAGTGCTGCTCTTTGATGATCGATCCTGGAAGAACTCGAGCAACGACACTTTTGCAGTCGAGACGACGAGGATGCCGCACACGACCTCGATCACCAACTCCGTATTGGCTGGCAAAGAAGCAGGCGATGAGCGGCTCCCCAATGGAATTGAGAAATGGCCCCGCATGAGGTTTCTCGAGTGGTCATCTTCACGTCGCCAGACTGGATTCTTCATGTTCCCACCGATGTTGCGTCTCGATTCAAAGACGTCGCTCAGGTACTCCCGCCTCCAGAACAAATAGCAGCGAATGTGCAGTCCGTGGCGATCATACATAGACTCGAAGTGTGATCGAAACGACAACTGTCGCGCCTGGTAAATCCATAAATGAAGGTCTCCGTCAGGAAGAAGCGCATTGCTCTGGCGGCGACGGCGGTGCATGGGCGCGATCAGCGCACTCGCGCTCGGACCAGTTGCCGCAACTGTTGATTGGCTCTCATTGCTGGACTTTCTCGATCGCGAAGACTTCTTTGGCGGCAATTTCGAGACGTCGCTTGCGCTAGCAGGCAAATCAAAGCGCAGCTCGCGGGTGAGGAACTGTTCGACGTCGTCGTGCTGCTCCTCGGGTTCTTCCGGCTTTTGCTCCTGCAGAAGCTGCTTCTCAAGCTGTTGCTGGCGGAAAAAGAGCGTCTTGAGCACGTCTTCGTCCTCCACCGCTTCTTGCTCTTCGTCTTCTTCTTCCTCTAACAAGAGCCACCTGCCGCACTCGGCGTCTTCTTCTTCGCCACCGTCTTGTTTTTGCGGTTCATCCTCCATTCTGAAATCTTCATAGTCATTCTCGTGGTCGTCGATCGGCTCGAGAGGCTCGAGATCCTGCAAATCCAGCGGACCAGCGCTCATGGTTCTTGAGATGTAACTGCGACTTGAACCCGCACTGTCATCACCATATTCGCACTCCTTCATGCGGTCAAATACGCTTAGACTCGGGTTCGCGATCGTCGGACTGAAGCTCGCGCCGTCCATCGCCAGAGCGGAGGAAGCCGACGACGACGCACCTGAAGACGATGACGACGCGGCGTGACCGATGACACGCGGCCGCAGCATCTTCTAACAAATGCGCGCTCGTGTCTCTCTTCTCACACACGCGCAAGGCAAACCTGCTGTGCGCTCGCCTTGGCAGATGCGAAAGTGGAAGAAGCAGAGAGAGAGAGATTCAATAGAGCACGCGCGCCGCAAGCACGCACGAAAGCCTCGGGTGATGGCGTGTGGAGTGTGCTGAATGCGGAATGATGATGGCGGAATGCGGGCATCAATCGCCAGAAGACAGAAAGGGTCCTTTCTGCCGTTCGCTCGCGAGCAGGCGCCTTTGCATTTGGCTTGAGCAGGAGCAACGCGTCCGCGCAATCAGGGAGAGTATTCTCGTATATTGAATTTTCGTGGGATGAAGTATCTGGCTCATAATTTATCAAGGTTTTTCATTTGTTATATTTGGTTTAAATAGTTGTAGTATTGGAAAGAAAGAGGGTACTTTAGTGTAGTGAGGTAGATAGATGCAAAAATGCATGTGTGAGAGAAAGGGCATATATATGATCCAAATGCACTTCAACATCGAACGGGTTTAACGAATAATAGAAAATCCGAGAATGTAGTTTCCCTTTTGAAAGCGATTGACTGGCTTCGGGTTATGGAAACAGAAAATCTATATAAACTAACTCCTGTATAAACTAATATATGCGATAAATAGCCAGAAGCAGTCGCAAGAATGGAGCACAAAAATACTTTCGAACTTTGTGACGATTGTTTTTCGATTCGAAAGAAACAGACAAGAGAGAGTGGGCCGGTTGTATTTTGGCGAGTTCAGCGTAACGCTGACATATTCTATTCCGTAGGCTCAAGTTCACGCACAAATGAATCAAAAACCTCCACCGCACACCCCAGAAAAGAATAGTGCAGGCTACTCGGTAGGTCGAATTACGCGTGGAGCTCTCCGTGACTGCACATATCGTTTTCGTTCGTTCGTGTACTGTCGGGCTCAGTTTGAGTGACTGGTGACAGATCTGTGATCTGCCACAAGCTTAACAGGCAGGCTTGAAGCAAAGAGGCCTCACGCTCAATGTCGCTCGGCACGTGCGTGAAGCGGAAGAGATGATGAAGATGGTCACGGCTCTCTCTCTCTCTTCATATAAGATTGATGAGGGTGTCTGACGTTTGAATGGCAAACGTGGGGCTCAGGAGCGAGCAATGCATGAGAAAAACCCACTTGGTTGCCAAAACTTCGACTTTAGCATGAGGACTGCGTGTGAATTCCAATGGCACGAATCGTATGGTGGCTGCTTTCTGGCCAGAGAAAATCTCTTTTTCTATTCGTCAGGGGGGGTGGCTTCATTCTATCAGTTTCGTGAGAGAACCAAAAAGTATCTTTCGATTCAGCGCATGGTCAATTTGCCTGATGGAGGTTCGCGGCAGACTCGTGGTCCAAGACTCCCTGGACAAAGCGTCCATCGATGATGGTTGCGATCAGAGCCAATGCTCTTTGCTATGGCATCCTTAAGTATGCCAGCGTGATGTGACTTGAAGTCAAACGCTGTAGCACCGAGTAAACCGGATGCTGAGAGGTTAGCTATCAATTCGCAGTCTCAGGAATGATCCATACGTATCACCACCAGTGACGAACAGTATAAATCCAAAATTAATTTGAGCATTTGTGACTATTTTTAAATTGAGAAGCAAGGACGCAAATAGATCATTGACCCAAGCAGCTTCTCGAGTCTTGCGCTTTCTCAAGCCGCCCGATTTCTCAACCAGGCATTCTCCTCTCCTGGTAGTTTTTTCAATTGTCTATTAAATAGACGAAACAAACCCGTGGTGGCTATGCTCTACAGCCTTTGCAAATCGGTGATTCATCACTTTGGTCCATTTTGGCACCATTCTCCACCAGTACGTACACGCAATGGTTTAACATTAAGTATTATTTATGTGTCCTACGATATGAGCAGCTTCAAAACCAGTCGCTCGACGAGCACAGGTTTGCTGAGCTAGAAGAAACGACCATTCCAAAGACGCTTCAAACTGTATTGGCAGTGCGAGAAGCTCCCGGAAGGTCAGTGGATGGCCAGCAACGTATACTCAGCGCTCGAGTACGCGTTCTCCGTTCTCCAAGAGCGGCAGAAGATAACTTCAGACGTCGGAGTTGCCAGATTCTGCGCCATTCTGTCCCGATTCCAGCGGTATTTGCGCACTGCGGTCTCCGAAAAGTCGATTTTTGAGCTGGCGAGAAGCCGCCAAGTTGCCGAGTCGCACCATGTGCTCTACGCAGAGCTTGACCGCTTGCTCGACATGCTAGGCGTGACTGAGACGGACCCAGTTCGTGTGTGGAGGAAGCCTGGCGGTGAGAATGCAACTGCCGGTAGCAACCAGACGCTTGGCTTGAACATCGTTTCGTCCATCTTCCAGTTCCAGAGGGGAACCGAGTCCTCGAGCACAACTAGTGTGGTGACGCTGAACTATTTTGATGGGCCGTCTACAAACCACGCGCTCTGGACTCAAGCTGGTCTTGGAGCTTTGGCAATGTCTCCATCGTGGTATCTCTCGTTTCGAGAGGTGTCGTTCAGCGAGTTTGATAAAATCGACCAAGGCGCGTTTGGCACTGTCTACAGAAGCTTGTGGCTCGATACGCTCGTGGTGGTCAAGTTCATGGGGTACGAGGAAGACCCCGACACGATCTCGACCGACCTGAACCACTCGCACGTCCTAAAGTTGTACGGTGCAAGCCATGTCGACAAGCGCTACTTCATGTGCGAGTACACCTCGAATGGCGATTTGTCGCAGTACTTGAAGCGCAAGGAAGACGAAGAAGAAGGCAGTAGCAAGAGGCTGGTGTGGCAGAAAATGTACAAGGCTGCACTCGGGCTCCAGTGCCTGCACGGTCAGAACATCGCACACAACGACCTCAAGTGCGACAACATCATGGTGAGCATGGACGGCAAAGCGAAACTGATCGACTTCAGGCTGAGTGCGGTCGTGAACGAGGCCGAGATCCAGATCGACGTGAAGCAGATCGGGGCCGTGAACTGGCGATCGCTCGAGTACCTGGCGGGTAGTCGGCCATCGTTCACGTCGAACGTGTACTCGTTCGCGATGTGCACCATCGAAGCGGTCAATGGGGAGGTGCCGTGGGGAAAGAGCATGTATCCGTTGATCGTGCGCCTCAAAATGGAGAAAGGACACCTCCCGAGTCTGCCCGAGTCAACGAATGAGAAGCAGCAGAACCTGATTCGCTTGATGGCAAAGGTGGACCCATCCGAGTGCGTCAGGATGGCGTTCATGGTGGACAAGCTGAACGAGATCGCACACGACGAGAAAGCGACGAATGCTCCGTAGCTGCCAGGTAGGGAAAGCAGATCAGTGGAGGCCCAAGTGTTGCGATGTGCATAGTTCAGTGACAACGGTTGGTGCATTCCTTTTTTAAGACTGGCTGTGACCCATCATTACTATTATCTAGTATCAATATGATGTGCAAGGCGGAGGCTGTACTTCAGAGGCGCATAACCGAGAGCCTCACGTCCCGGGGGAGGTATGCCGTGGAATGCAACAGGTTCCTACTTCTGTGCCTACGGGGCTTGTCTAGCAGACACGACTCGCGCATCCTTACTTGAGTCATCGTACCTTGGTTTTGATCAAGGTGTCCTTGGGCGTGGGCACCAGTTTTCGCGGTGACGTGACTCTCATGTGGTACCAGAACCTTCGAGCAGCTCGTCGGATCGTTTCCTTATAGCAGCAAAGCACCAACAAAGCCACTAGGGTCCCCAGCAGAACGGGCAACCAATGCCTCTCAAGGCATAATTCGAAAGTCGAATTTGTTTCTTCCTCCTGGGTGTATCTGAGCGTCGTGGACGACAAGACGCACGTGTAGCGCAGACTCTGCTTGAAATATGGGAACACGGGCGTGATCGTGGAGGTGCGAGCAGCGTCACCGCCGGCGCTATCGCCATTGCCAGCTCCAGTGCAACTACTGCTCAGAGCTACAAACTATTTCTTCGTCTCGGTTTAGCAGTGCCACTGGTTGCATTGCCTTCCTATCGACGAGAGTGAGTAGCGACGAGTCCACCAGCAGTTGCTCGCTCCAGAAAAGCCGCACCCACTCATCCAGGTAGACATTGGTTGGTCTGCTCACATTCGGTAGCTTTTCCTCAACGAACTGTGTCCGCAGTACAGCGCCATTGGACCCGTCGACAGCTCTGGATGCTATCGCCTCGAAAGGGGTAGATCCGAAAGTCGTGACCATAAACGAGAGAACAAGCGAGTCGGAGGGCGGTTCGAATTGCCAGTAGGTTGCTGATCGCGACCGAGAACTTGAGCTTCCTCTTGCAACGTAACGTTGATGCGCTGCTCGCCATTGGAGGCACCCTAGTAACCAAGTTACTGATCTACACGCACAGAAACCTCAGTTTGGTCGCTGACTCCGTTCGCCATGGCGGGGAATGGCTCGAGCATCGGGTTCTACGGATTGAACGCGCTCAAAGACACACACCATACGCTTGACAGCCTTGCCTTCTTCTCTTGTAAGTATCGGCGGTGTGGTGAAGCGAAAGGCTCGAGCAGCTTTGAATAGGCTGAGCGTGGACGCTCCATCAGTGAACTTCCCAAGACCGGCGAACTGCACGATGATAGCAGACCTTTCGCACACCGCCAAGTTGAAACAGAGCCCGAACGCGACCAGCTGGGTCTTCACCTCCTTCCCGTCGCCTGAGCTACGAGGTGGTGGCATGATAGACGTTTATGATAGCAGCCTACTCGTGCTCTGTCCACTTGAGTTGGACAAGGAGAGATATGTGGCCACGGGAACGAAAAACTCGTGTTCGCACGCTGAGCTGGTGCGACCGAGACCAAGGAACAGCTGCGTGAGACCTTTGTTTGGCCCTGACGTGATCGTTTGTGCGTGTACTTGGACAGCAGCATTCGTCGTATCCACTTTGGCGTATCGACGAAAGCCAAGACCCATGCCGTCGCTAATCGTGAGCAACGCAAGGTCAAACGAGCGAGCGTGGCATGTGGATCGCCAACAATACTCGCCGCGCCTGCTTCAATGGTGACGATACTTCAAGTGTCCACTTCCCAGCGACACTATCGCCCACAAATCCCAAGGCCACATTGACATAAATCGACGGAGAGTTGGCTGTTGCCGCTGTTGCGTGGAAATGCTTTTTGTTTGCTCGTACGAGCTCCCCACCGGCTTGCGTGGGATCTTCAGCAATAGCGACGTCGGCGATACCTTGGTGTCCTGCAGCAGTGGCGCGAACAGCATGCCCTCCGTGCGGGTTGAAAGTCCGCAAGTGTCGTGCCAAGCTCGACTCCCCCTTTAAAAGCACTATCATTATCGCGTGGTGTAGCTGCTGAGAAGTCGAAGCGCTCTAAGTAGAAGCTCAGCGAGCCGTCATCAGTGGTGCAGTCGAAGGTAACTCACAGTTCAAAACCAGGTCCACTGGCACCACTGGTCGCGGAAATCAAACGTGCGGTAGAAAATGCTTTGGCGAAAACAGTCAGTCTCGCTGGCTGAAGCTCGAGCGAACTCAGTACGAACGCGTACGTGATGGTTAAAGAAGAAGAACAACAACAACAACAAGCCGAAGGGACTGGAAACTGGAGTGTCAACATGCCGGCCGCGTCGACGCTGACAAATACTTTGTGCGAATGGTTGGCGTCTTGAGAGTCCCCACAGCTGCTCTCGCTGGGGAACCCAAGAACACGCCTTGAGCCATGCGATACTGAGTTACTCGAGGAGCGATGTTCTCCAGAACAAAGACGCCAACCTTGCCGCCGCTGCTACTGCTGTTCCATCCAGATAGCTTGATCTTGAGCTCGAGCGAGTTTGCTGGGCTTGAAACGGACCGCAAGTCGACAAACGTGGGTGCCATGTGCAGCGAGCCGGAATACAGATCCGCTGATACCCCACGGAAAGAGTCGCTGATGCTTGAATAGGAAACCAACGACTCGGAGAGAACTTAGATAACGTTCCACGAGAACCTCATTGACGCTTGAGAAGCACTGTGGTCGACTCGCAGAAGATCGGCGACCAACGTTTGTGTCTCTGACCGCAATGTTTAACGTTGTGCACAGAGTCATAGCTCGCCATCGCACTTGAACTCGTGAATACACTGCTCGCGGCTGAATACTGCGCATCGACTTGCTCTGTGGTATCAACTTTGACAAGGCTGCTGAATTCGAGCTTCAGAGGGAGGGAGTTCAGACCATCACAGGCTGCCTGTAGATCAAGGATGCAGACGCTCACAGCTCCCGAGCTATCAGTGCGGACTCGCGCACGCGGCAGAGATGCAGATGCGATGGCGTGTACGTACTGGTGGAGAATGGTGCCAAAATGGACCCACCGGGTAATCCACCGCCCTTGGTATGCTGATGGGCTGTCCATAGAGCGTCTGTGCCGCCGGTTTATTTCGCCCATCTCGAAGCCAGTAGGACAAATGAGCGACAGAAATCGAATGGCCAAAGTGAACGACTGAGTAAGCGTCCAGAGAAAAGCGCAAAGTTCTCTCCGAGTTCTCTCGCATTCCTGTTCGGCATTCCCAATGTCAGGAGTCTATTTTTGTCACCCAATCATTCAGCCTCCACGCGTTCGTTACCTTCAAGCCACATAGCAACATGAAGCTGCTTGGTGGAAACTGTAGTTGAGATGGGTCATCAAGTATTGGTTTCAAGGCTTCAATCGAAAGATTCGTTTTGTCGACTGGCCTGAAAGCTGCCACCAAGATAACACGTCTTTGGAATTCAGACCCACACTCTGCATACCACAATCGATTCCAAAGTCACCCCGAAAGGGTTTCCTCTCGCAGTCCTCGCTCCTGAGCCCCGCCCCACGCTGCTCTATGCAAGTGCTACCATTTGTAAAGGGGCATGTACAGATAGATCTTGGAAGCGTGGGCAGAAAGAAGCGACTGCTGTCCACCCAAACTCAATTTGCTGCTTATTTGGAGTTCAAGGGGCGAGCTCACGCCCACAGTCGCAGTTAACTCGTTTGGAAATCAAACGAGTGGCTGATGGCGGAAGCACGAAAGGTCGCGACGCCTGGGTGAAATGTATCTTTTCATCTTTGCAACCATCACGATTACTACGAGGTCACCGATACCATTGAGCAAACGAGCGGGTGGGAATATCGACTCTCACTCATGGCGCCAGCGCTGAAGATCAGATGCTACATGTGCCACCTCACGGCACTCTTCGCGCTCGTATTCGTTGTGGTCGTTTCTGCAAAGAGTTCGTCCTCCAGATCCAGCGCTTCAGCACAGGTTGGCGACAGCAGCTCCAACACAGTCTTGGCTATTAGCGACCACGACGAAAAGATCGTTGAGATGCTCACGCAGCTTCAAGATCTGGCCGACGTTCCACTCGAGAAGCTAGGACCAAGCGCCGCCAAGATCGATATTGACGTGTTCGAGGATTCCGGATCTGGGGATGCGAGTGACTTGATTGTCAGCATACTCCAGAGCGAAGAAGCAGATGACGACGACAGTGATGGTGGAGATGATGATGATGGAGATGAAGAAGAGCGCTTTAGTGGCGACGAGTGGGTCGTGGTTGTGCCAAAGACCCATACCCCTGTACCCGGTCTCCCGTTCGACGACGACGTTGAAGCCACGCGTGGAAATCGAGACGACCACACTGTCGCCACTACATTCGCGACTGAGGAGTCACCCACACTGGCACCAACAGAGCCTAAACAACAGCATGCGCTATACACATCGCATCTGTGGCCAGAATGGCAGCAGCAACAGCAGGGTCGAGACGCTTCAAACGATGACTGGGCGGCACTCTTTGCGCCGAACGGCTGGGGCGTGGACTACCGGCAGTTTGGCCAACGGCAGCTGCTCGGACCGGCGAACCTCGCGGTGCTCACTGCGATGACGAGCGTCATGATGCTGCTGGTGCTGGGCGTTTGGTCGCTCTCGCGGAGAGCGCAGCGGCGACGCGCGATCGAGCGCCAGAACCAGTGGGCTGCCTCTGTGGAGCTGCTCGATGCCATGCCGTACTATAATACCGTCGTGTAGGTTCATTATCATGTTATCAGAAGATCATTGCTGGTTTCGTTTCATTCCGATGCATATTTACACTATTTTATCCAATCACACGTTCTACTATTGAAGAAATAGCGCGATTTTGATTGGTTGAAAAGAATATGAGGACGATGACCATTCGGCACTGCACATTTCCATTTTGACAATTGAGTATGAGCAGCATGGCAAGACGAGAAAGTGACGACGGATTTGACGACGGCTTTGACGATTTCCTGAGCGAGGACGAGGAGGAATGCGCGCTGCAGACGCAAGAGATGGCGGCGCTTGAGCGCAAGATGAAAACCGTACGTGCGTAGTGATAACGAGAGTGGTGGTCATAGCGCTGGCAACGGCGTTCAGCATTGCTTTGTCGACGAGTTCTTGCCATATTTGTTGGATGTCTGTGTATAGCTCTTCGTGTCTGGGATGGATGTGTGGACTCATTATGAGCATGCGTATGTGCTTGAATATGACAGGCGGGCATTCGTGATGGCATCGAGTTTGGCAAGGAAGATACGCTGCAGGAAGGCTTCGACCAGGGCTTCGCGGTCGGCGCGGCGTCGAGCTACCGCTTTAGCGTGCTGCGAGGCGCTCTGAGGTAACTGATGGCAGGCAACGGCCTTCTTTGAAGTGCAGTACGCTTTAATGCCCTGAGGATTTACTCGCTGTGTATCTGTATATCATGCTATGATATGCCAATAGTACTGCGAAGGCGTGTGGTCTCCTGGAATCACTGAGTGCAGAAGACCAGAGCGCGTGTGAAGACACCATTGTGAGTCTCAAGACACAGGCGATCCAGTGCGCATTCCCGTCCTTTTCATCCACAGAACAACTGCAAGGTGCTTATGCGGTGGCTGTGGACAGCGATACAGTGATTGTCAAGGCCCAAGGCTTGCTCGAGAAGCTCCAGATCAGCGTCCCACTCGCAGACCTTCTCGTCTCAGCAGCACCAGCGAGCAGCTCAAGCGCGTAGAATATCGCACATAACATAGACCAGAATAGAGCGGAGCACGTACACGAGAACTCTAACGCGTGATGGATAGCATATCGCCGATTCAATAGACTATAAGCTGTATTTGAACGGCACTTGATCCACCACTCTTCAAACGAGTCTTCTAGGTATCTCCTAATGCTGCTGCCTGGGCCACATTCGAAAGACTCTCGAGTCGCGGCAACGACTTTGTCCGGTACGGCGCTGTGTGCGGTCGCGTAGTCGCGTGCGGTGAGACTAATCCCCCAATAGCGCTTGGTATCTCCACAGGCTGGCACTTGCCGGTCAGTCCGACTTTTTCCAGACTCGAACCGCTGTCTATCAGGGAAGAAGAGCTGGCATTGTGGTCATCTGGGTCACTTGGATCCATCGCTGCTTGTCCGTTGGCAATCACACCCGAGAACAGCAATGCCGCTGCGCTGGCACTCTTGGACGGTGTGTTCCCCTGTTGCTGGCTACAACTACCGGACGCAGGCTTCGGTAAACGAAACCCTGCGCGGTAGATAAAGTCTGCAGAGCCCGGCGCATGGTGGACGGGCTCCGCGCTACTCTTTGGACGGAGTCCCGAGTTCCCAGAGCGGCCTCGAATCACAGACTTTGTGTCAATGCGGCTCGCTGCCACGGACGGTCCTGCATTTGATGCAATCCGTTGGCGGCGAAGGCGGTACTCTTCTGAGACCAGATCATCCAAAAAGGAGTTTGCGGACAAAGTCACGCGCGAATCGTCGTGCTCTGGACCACCACTAAACCCACGGATATCGCGGTGAATACCAGACGAAGGTCGCGAAGTTGCTGCTGGATCGCCACAATCAATATGCTGCTGCGCGGTTTGCTCGAGCTGCTCGTCGTCGATGGGGCGATCGCACGCGATGCACGTGCCATAGTTCCCCGATCGTTTATTCTGCGGGTTCTTTGGTTTGCCCAGGTTCGGAAACAGGTTCGCGAGTCCAAACTCAATCACAAACTTGAGTTTCCGCTCAAAGTTGTCGCGAAACTCGATTGCGTGCTTATTTGTGAGCAAAACTGGCTGCAGCTGGTCCATGTACATGCGCGTCTTGGCGCAAAAGATTGACGCTTTCGCGAGTCGGAAGTTGTCGAGTACTTGCTGTGGAGGCATCTCCATGATGATCGCGCCTGTCGACGGGTCCACGTACTGCTGGCGCTTGGCTGTAAGCAAGTATTTGTTCTGGTCGATCGAGACACCAGACCCTAGGAATCGAATCACTTTGGTCAGCAGCATAGCGAGCTCAGCCTTCACGTCTTCTTTCACAACGTTGAGGTTAGATGCCGACGGCGCATTCTTCCCGAAATGCTCGAGCTTCAGTCCATATTCAGCCACTGAGAGCGCGAACCTCGACAGTTTGTCCTCCATGCCTTCGGAGCTCTCGGTGATCGCGATGCTGTCCACCATCGTGTTGAGCTGATGGATCATGTTGCTATTGTACCGAATTGCTTCTTCCAGCGCGTGTTTGATGTTCTGGGTCGTGTTTGCGGCGTCCTGAATGGCTTCCTGCGTGGCTTCGTCTTTCTTCGCCACCTCTGCAAACCGTGTCTCGCTGTTAACAATCTCTTTGTCGAATCTATTGTGCAGCTTCTGCGAAAAGAGTTTCTCTTCGTCAATCATGGCGTTCAGGTCGCGGATCGTCTGGCGATTTTTCGCGACGTTCAACGAGTTCGTCGTCACCAGCACGTGAAGCTTTGGAATCTCGGCAGCCGTCCGCGTGAGCGCGAGATCAGTGGTCGTGACCAGTTTTCCCACTTCGTTGAGCTTCTGCTGCGTCTCTTGGATCGAATAGTTCAGGTCTCCGCTCACTCGCTTCATCGCGCCTCGCTCACTCGACGCTTGGTCCAGCGACGCGTTGATCTGGCTGACGTAGTGTTGCATCTCTTGGTAGTGCTCCTGGATCACTGTGGCGATCGTCGCAGTCTTCTTCTCGCCAATAGCAACGCGACCATCGATGCCACCTAATTTGGTATCGCTCCGGAGGAGCTGGTCGTTCATGCGCATCAACTCAGCACTCTGTCGCATGATGCCAGCATCCAGCGAGTGCAAACTATCCTGGTGAGCTTGCAAAGTAGACTGACACGAAACCAGATCAACACAGACATTTTTCAAGGTTGTATCGACCTCTTCGGCGAAAGCGTTGTGCTTCGTTTGGGTCGCGAGTAGGCGGGATTCCTCATTCTCAATACGTTCTGTCAGTTCTGCCACATGGCTGGCGGTAGCTGCTTCCTGCGCCGCCATCTTGGCTTCCGTTTGAGCACTCACCGCAAAGAACTGCTCGATGCCCTTCACGTGGTTGCCAAGCATCGTCGCGTGCTCTAGTGTGTCTCGCTCTAGCGCACTCATCTTCTTTTTCATCTGCTCCACCGCGTCGCTCATCTCCCGCGCCATCTCCTCCTGTTTAATCATGTCGGTTTGCAGGAACTGCATGCTTTCCTGCAGCTTCCGCGAAGTGGAGTGCATCCCGGACCAGAGATCCTGAATGCGCGCAGCGATCGTATCCTCAAACACAGACTTCCACTTATTCTCCGCGAGCTCTCTCTCCGACAACGTCAGGTTCATGTTGTGCTCAAGATGCGACTGCTCTGCCTGCAGCGCCTTCACATTGTTTGCTATTAGCATGCCGATTTCTGCGCGAAAACTTGAGAGGTCACTGTGCTGCGGCATCAACTCGAGGTCGCGACGCAGAGTGTCCATATTGACCCTTAATCTACACGGTCACAATCACAGACAAGATCAGACTGACCGAAGAATTTGCCCACAGAGCCCAGCAATTTGACGTACGTAGATTGCGCGACTTCTTGGTCGATCTTGAGTCGCAGTTGCGCGGCTCGAAGCGACTCGATCTCTTTCGCAAGCCCACTCAGGTCGACATGTTTGCCGTTGCTACTGTTGCCTGAGCTGGACTCACTACCTTCCGTTGCGCCTCCTTCACTTCGAGTCGACGTGCTAGAGTGGTTCACACGAGCACTCTCGTCAGCAGTACTTGATAAACTCTGGGAAGAAGAGCCATTGAAGCCCGCAAAGCCTGGTGAAAGGTCCATGCGGGTCTCCAGAGCTTCGAGTTTCTCGAAAACCTGCTCAAAGCGGGACTCGAGCGACGAGAAGTCGATCGAGATGTACTTCATAAAGTCATTTTCCTTGGCTCCGCCTCCATTGCCGTAGCCGTGGCTGCTGGAATGATCACCCCCGCTCCGCTTGATCTGTGATGCATCGCCACCACCACTAGAGGCCATGGCTGTCGATCAAGCAATGGCAATTGCAGCATCAACTGGAAGCAGCTGCGAGCGAAGGTCGACGCAGCAGTCGAGACACTTGAGGCGCGTGCGTTCTTCTCGCGCCAAGAATAGAAGGCGAAACCATTTCTCTCCGCTTGTTTGTTGGAGAGAGACGCTGCCTTTCTGTTTCTTGGTCGAGATCCTGAGAACCGAACCTTGTGATGGTTAGCATTCACCCCCATTCACGGAAACTCGCATGCCATGCTGGTAGCTCTCGAACCACTTCAGGTTGTCACCACGTACTCTTCATCGTCCTGGTTGCTTGCATTCATGCACTCTTCGAGAAACTGCGCAGTCTCGTCATAGCCACTCGCTTGCGCGATCTCCAACGGATTCGAGTCATCTTGATTCGGCATGTACATTGCGATCACTGGCAGGTACTTGACTAGAACCTTGATCACGTCGAGGTATCCCAGCCATGCAGAGAGATGCAGCGGCGTATTCCCGCTCGCGTCTGCGTAATCGACAAAGTCAGGATGTTTCTTGCACAGATACGCCACGCTCTCGAGATCATTCCGAAGACACGCGTGGGACAAGGGCATCCGCCCATCCGAGTCTGCCGCGAGCAAATCGGCACTGAATCGCTCGCCCAGCAATTCCAGAACGTTATAGTTCGGCGCAACGTGTGCACACGCTAATTGCGTGGCGTTCACGACATCGACGGTGATGTACTTGCTCTCAAGCAGCATGATCAGGATCTCGGTAGATCCACTCAGCGTCGCAGCATGCAGCGGTGAGTCTCCATACAAGTCACTGCCTGTTAGGGGATCAAACACCTCGTCGTGTGCCATGTGCGCAAGAAGAAATTTCACTGACTCAACTTGCTGAGTATAGCACGCGTAGAACAATGGCGAACGACCGTCACCGTCTCGCCAATCGAGGACGCTGTTGCTGCTACTCTTTTGATCTTCTGTGTCGGCATTCTCTTCTTGTCGGGAGGCTTCATAGAGCGCTTCAAGGCATGTTACGTGGCCATTCAGCGCCGCAGCGTGGACTGCTGTCGCGAGTGTCGTGTAGTAGCAATCCATGCACGCTGATATAGTCGCCGTAGCATTGGTATCAACTGCTGAGGCTTCACTGATGCTGTAGTACTCAGTGAACGTTGTCATCGAGCAGCCCAGCGGATCACAGGTTGATGCAGGCAACACAAGCACCAGTTGCTGGTATTGCTGGTCCTCAGGAATCCACCGCTGGATCTCTAGCTCAATCGAGATCTGCTCTGCCTTGACAGCTTGAAAGTACTCAGCAACGGCGCCGAGGTCATTTGCGAACCCCAACTCTCCACACTTCATGAGCAGGTCGCCATTCTTGATTCCGATCTGGTCCGCGATTGAATCGGGTACGACGTTGTAGAATACCAACAAGTTTGCGTTCCCTCCATCTTGATCATGCTCATCGTCTGCTACTGCATCGTGGTTCGCTAAATCGCCGGTACGCTCAGGTTCTGGGTTTTGCTCTTCTACCCACTTGAAAGGATTCAACTGGCAACCAAGGAGCCCTTTGCCTTTCCACTTTCGTGGTCGAAGCGAGAGCGATTCTCGAGTAAATTTTCCCCCTTCTTCATTTTCTCCAATCGACAAAGTGGAGTCCTCGGGTCGTAAAACCAGCAGCTCAATGTCTTGATTCACAAAGCTCTTCACCTTTTCGGCCATTAGCAGCAAGCAGTTTGGCGTCTTGCTCGTGATTCCACCAAAATCGATCAGTAGATCACCAGCTTTCAGAGTTGCTTCCATCGCAGGCGAGTTGTCTTTGACATGCAAAACCTGTGCGAACGGGTCGAGACCGTATGCTCGAGTATCACGAACTGACAAGAGTTGCGGCTGTTGCTGGTCTGGTAGAGTATTTGGCGCCTCACCTTGGTGGCTGTCAGAAGTTGTACTAGCTTCGACATGATCAGGAACAGGGCGCCCAACTTCGTTCTCCGTAGGTTGTAGGGGATTGCCGCCGCCGCTTGAACTGCCTTCGTCGTCGTTGAGCAATGGCTCGTCTTCTTTTTCACCATTGGAATCTTGAGTTTCTGCCGCTTTCGTCGCAGGGTCATCAGGTGAGTTCTGCTGGTGTTCACTCACCTCTTCATCTTGATCTTCTCTGGCGGGCTCACAAAACTCGACTCCAGCATTCGGTTCTTCTTCTTTTATGAGTGATTGTTCACGAGAAAAGGGTACTTTGTCTGCTTCGTCTTGCGGAGTTGAAATGGCAATTTGCTCGTGCTTTAGCTCTCCAGGTTCTGGAATGTCATTTTGAACCGTTTCGGCAGCTTGTGACTCTTGCTGACACTCGCTTGCTTCCATTCGCTCGTCAACTTCTTCACACAGTTCTGTTGCCGAGAGATCCGGCCTCGCCACCTCACCATCGTTGCTACCTTTTGCTTTATCTAGTGGTGGTCTGGCACTTGCATCGTCCTTCTCTCTTGGTTTGCTTTCGCATCCATCGCCAATGCTACTTGCAGCATTCTCGGTGCTTGATTCCTCTTCGTTATGACTCAAGTCAATGCTGTCGACCGGTGTAACTTCGCTCCTAGGTGATTCACCATCGATTGTAAAAATATCCTCCTTGCTTTTCTCACCTTCGTGAGCACTCAAGACGGTAATGTTATCCAGCAATGACCTCTGCGAACCATCACGCTCGACCTGGTACACCTCGCTCACAGCCTCCTCATGTGCCTGCTTGTGTTTCCTCTCAGCAAGTCTCGCTCGCTCTTTCTGAAGCCGATGGATCTCCATCCTTCGCTGCTTGTCCTGCTCGTACTGCTCGGCCTGGGCTGCTCGGCGCTTCAGTGTCGCTTCCAACTGCTTCTGCACCTCCGCTGCTTCAAACTGCTTCCACTGCGCTTCATCCGCTGCAATCTGCTGCTTGCGTTCCGTTTCTGCGATATACTCTTGTCGCATTGCGCCAGCGAGCTCGTCTTCAACTGCGAGTCGCGCGATCTCCATCTCGCTGATTCGCTGCTCACGCTCGATGAGCGCCTCTTCCTCGATCTGCCGTTGCCTCGCAGCGTACTCTTCTCTAGCTTTAGCGTCCGCAGCTTCCTTGAGAGCCTTCATCTTTTCCTCCAGCGCCTGCTTCCTCGAGATCTCTTTCTCTTTGGCAACGCGCTCTTTCTCTTCGCGCTCCAGTCGGAGCTTCGTGAGGTACATGTCTCGAATGCGCGCCTCTTCTTCTCGCTGCTGCTGGAGCTGCTGGGCTCGCAGACGCGCTTTTTCGGCCTGCACGATGCGCGCCATGCGCAGCTCTTCTTCCGCCATCTGCGTACGCTCTTCCTGTCGCGAGAGTCGCTCTTGACCCTCGGGCTTGCCTGTATAGTCTTCTTGGGTCATCAGTTGCACTTCTTGCCTTCGCTTTGATTCTGCGAGCTTTCTCTCCTTGTGGATTTGCGCAGCAGAGAGCTCGGGCACCGGCGCTGCTACTACTGCGACAGGCGCTGGCGCTTGTGGCTGTGCAACTGGCAGGAATTGACCTAGACGTGCCGGGCCATGCGGCGCTCCACCTGTATGCGCTGTTTGGTACCCGGCACTGCTCGTCACGTTCATCTGCCGCAAAAGAAGCATTTTGTCGGTGCCACCACGCGACGGAGCTTGAGCTTCATTCGCAGCAGCGCGGCGCGCGCCATGCAGCGGACTCTTCGGCGGCGGTGGTGCGCAACCCCCATAGCGTGTAAAGCCGCCCGACATCACAGCAGTCGGGCTCTCGTTTCCAGCATTCTTTCTATCCGCAGCGAGGGCGCTCCAGGGCTCGCTCGTCTCCACTGAGAGCGGGATCACGCGACGCTTGCTGACGTTGCTGGTGATCATCAGCATCTGCGGAGCGGAGCCTTGGATGAGGACTTCACGAGTGCGCCAGAGTCATTCGACAGACACGCGTCACGTCGCTCTATTCGACCGCGCACACGTATTCATTTACCCATGGGCACTGCCGATGCTACTCCAAGCGCGCTACGCCTCGCGATAGACGCTCATCGTCACCTATGTAAATGCGGGTTCGTTGTGCCTTTCCATGATGATGGCTGGTTTGCAACTCTAAAAAAAGGCAGCTCGTACTTTAGCGAGATGATAAGGGTGTTTGGGCGGCTTTTCGTACTTTAGAGGAACCAAACTGGAAGAGAATTTTGGAGTGGTTAGATTTTATGGGTGGTTTGACAAATGCGAACTTACTGATCAGCACCGTGAATCACCTTTATAAAAGCCCCATGAACCTAGTTCCTTTGATGAATGGCTACATATGTTGCAGAACTCAAACCAGAAAGATACGTTTTACGCATACTTGCTGCTGCTTCATGCGACCAGTTAGCTACATTTGTCTGCTTACAATCGCCGCAGTATCTGCTTGTTCGGCTTTGCTCAGCTCAGACGTCCGGCCCCGCGGTCTTGCACCTTTTGTGTCTGCGAGCGTGGACAAGACTGGCTGGCTCGTGATGACGAGGCGAGAGAGTGGATGGATCTGAAGGAGCGCTGTACTGTGTCCGTTTTGCGCGACGTCTCACTCTCGCTCCTATTTCAGCAAATACTCTTCTCTTCCGTTGGTTCATTCCCTTCTTTCCAACTTGTCGAGCGGAAGTCTCAAAGAGTGCAATAGATAGAAGGGAGGAAAGTTGAAACCAATGACTCTTTGCTCCTGAATGCGGTGCGACTTTTCAGGAGTGGTCAGTGCCAGCGCTGCCCAAATTTGCCTACATGCCAGGTAACCAGATCCAGCGCTCATTTTTAATCAAGAGCGTAGTGGACTAGGGAGGGAGAGAGAGAGAGAGAGAGAGAGATCGCGCGAGAGACAGTCAGTCATACGTGAGATATCGCCTATATTTCCTGTATACCTACTTGTACACGTTGTCGTCGTTCCCGTTCGCAGTTGGTGGTGCTAATGCAAGATGGTGAAGATACGGCGCGCCAACCTATCCAAGTTGCTGCTAGTTGCAGCGGTCGCGGTTGCAATGCAGGACTCGACGTCATCTGCGCAGCTGAGCGGCGCTATTGACTCTCCATCGACGATGCTGCAGGCGTCCAGCTCTCAAATCAGTTTCCGCATGCTCAAAGACAACGCCGGAAGCGCTGGTGGAGAGAACGGTAGTGGTGAAGGCGAGAATAATGACGAAGGCGAAAGCAGCAGTGATGGCGACGGTGAAGATGACGATGGTTCCTTCGAGTTTGTCGATACGATTCCTGGGTCGGACACGGCATCGGCATCGGGCTCCGACACGTCTCACGACTTTGACGACTCGGATTCTGCCTCGGCCAGCCGCGGCTCGCAGCACAACGACGTAGGCTCGACTGCTTCAGGTTCAAACTCCAGTGAAGCAACCGCAGGCTCGGCCTCTGGCTCGAGTCCTAGCGAGGCGACTGCAGGTTCAAGCGTGTCAAGTTCGGACTCTAGTGCAGCAACCGCAGGCTCGAGTGCAATTGAAACAACCGCAGACTCACGCGCGTCAAGTTCAGACTCCAGTGAAGTAACCGCGGGCTCGCACGCTGTTTCGGGATCGAGCAGCTTGGCTGCTGGCGCGGAGGTGGCGGAGCCTTCGGTAACTCCAGCAGCATCGGTGCCAGCGCCAGCAGTGACTCCAGCGTCAACAACGACCGTCACCTCTGGAGCGACTGGCACCTCTAGCACATCGGGCACATCGGGAACTCCCGGTACTTTAGGTACCTCTGGTGCATCAGGAACGTCAGGCACGACCGCTGGATCCACTACGTCCGGCGCCACCTCCACCACTACATCTGGCACAACGGTGGCTGTCGGCACCGACACGACAGGGACAACTGGCGGCACGACCACCGGCGGCGGAGCTGCTCAGACCGCGTCCACCGACAAGGCGACCACGAGCAGCCCGCCAAGAGCAACTCTGTCGGGCGGCGCGATCGCGGGGATCGTGGTGGGCTGCGTGGCGCTCATGGCGGTGGTCGCGGCGGCAGTGTTCCACAAGATGAAGGTGAAGCAGCGCGAAGTGGACATGTTCGCAGACCTGGGCGACGATGCCGGGGTGACCACCGACTACGCCGCAATGTAAACAGAAAGCAAGAAGGGTACGCAACGAAGCAAAAGGAGCACCGAGTGTTTTGGACCAGGTGCTCAAGTATACACTGTTTGGATGAATGCACACGCATTTGCAGCTGTATTGTGCATTGCTTCTTGGCGCTTGATGAGTCTGTCTGGCCACAGGTCGACATAGTCGACCGTACAGTGCATTATGCGCCGCGTCATTTCTCACCTATTAGGGCAGTTTATGGACGTGTGGAGCCATCCATGCATGACCGACCAGGATTTACAAGTGACTGGCTGCGGTGGTTGGTTACCCTAAATTGGTGCTTCGAAAGAATGGTACGTACCCCTCTGAAAGTTTGGCAGCAGCTGACGTACCCCTGTCTTCTCCAAGCGCGTCCATCACAGTGAACCCATCACTTAGTTGCCATCACACCAAACAAACGCGCCACGCAGCAGGTTCGTCCACCGGAGCATTTTGGAAAGGGCAAGCCAACAAGGCCCACTCAGTATTGAAATCACCGCTGACACAACGCGACAAACAAGCAAGCAGGCAGATTGATACGAAAGATATGGGCGACCTCGTGCTCGGCTACACGGGCGCGTTCGTCGCCGTGTTCTTCTTCGGCACGTGTTACGTGCCCGCAAAGAAGTATCCGACCTACGGTGCGTTCGTATGACTATCCCTATTGTCGTGTAGCTGCGAATGCTATCGCTGTCGAATGAAGAACGCTAAGTATGTGCTCTCTATATCTCTTTGCATGTGCAGACGGCATCATCTTCCAGTGGTTCATGGTACGTGCATGTTTTCCAAATATGCGCACTGGTTGTATCTTCGTGTTGTTCACATGATGCATGTGTGATTGTGTTTATGCCCGTGCAGTGCTCGGGGATCCTCCTGGTCGGCTTGCTCTGGGGACTCGTGAGCAACAATTGGGCGCAGTATGCGGAGGAAGGTCTCTACACGTTTCCGCAGGGCATCCTCGGCGGCTCGCTCTTTGCGATCGCCAACCTGCTCATCCCGACCGTCGTCAACAACCTCGGACTCGGCGTCGGCTTCATGCTCTGGAACGCCACCAACATCGCCATGGGGTACGTCATCTCGCGCTATGGGCTCTTCGGCGTCGAGCCGACGATCCCGAGCTCGCCGCTGCTCAGTGAGCTCGGCATCCTGTGCATGCTCGCGTCCATTGGCGTCTACGGCATGATCAAGCCGACGCTCGCGACTGGAGATATGCGTCTGCCCAGGTCGTTGCTGGACACCCCCGATGAGTACTCGCCATTGCGCAGCAACAGCAACAGCAACACGGGAGCGAGCGAGAGTGGGGGCTACAAGTCGACGCTCCCAAAGGTGACCCATTCCCATCACCGACCATCAGGCGCCGACGAGTCGCTCCAAGACGCACTCATGCACCCCGAGCTGCCGAACTATGGCCCGTTCACGATGCCGCCCGCAGTCGTGAGCGAACACGTCGCGCTCGCTAACGAAGCGGCGGAAAAGCAGCGCAAGCTCATCGGCACTGTGATCGCGCTACTTGTCGGTGCGTTCTTGAGCTGCTGTCTGGTTCCGTATGTGAACTGGCAGCAAGCTTGTCGACCGTCCACAGCATCATCCTCCGTGCCGACAGACAGCAACGACAACAACGCCACACTCAACAACGCCAGTAAAGAAGACGCAGTGATCATCGCGACGTGCAACCCGCTCAACTTTGTCTTCTCGCAATGCCTCGGCATCTACTTGACGAGCACGCTGGCGTTCCTCCTCTACTCGGCGCTGCACCGCTTCTTCCTCAAGCGCTCGATGCCGCGGAGCGTCATGCGACCGGCGTACATGTGCGGCGTGCTCTGGGCGATCGGTCTGGGCGGACAGCTCTACTCGGCGGGTCAGCTGGGCTTTGACCAGGCGTACCCGGTGTCCTCGATCGGCCCCGCGATGGTGTCGATGCTCTGGTCGGCGTGCTACTTCAAGGAGATCCAGGGCAAGCGCAACTTGCAGATCCTGGGCGTCGCCACGCTCATGGTGTTCGTCGGGACGGCGCTGCGCGTGATCTCCATGTAAAGAAGGGAAGGGGGCTTTGCTGCATTCCTGCCAATAGAAGATCTGGTTCAAGTTGGAAATGCCGTTGTATAACGTGTACCACATTATCCCAGCCCATTAAACCCGATTCGTAATTCTAGTGATAAAACCCTAGAAAACGCCTCTTGTAGGATTTCTCTCGAATTAGGCGTGTCATAACGTAACCAGGCTAACGCATTGCCTATAATCACTGATCATAAACCTTGGAAAGAAAGAAAGCCTGTGGCGCGACTGCTGGCAGTTTTGTCAATCGGAATTGAGCCATCGCCGCTCGCCATCAAACAGCAACTTTCTTGTACGTGGCCATTTCGCTGCCCTTGCTCTCTGTTCATCGGCATCTGTAGCTTCGTCACTGCACAACACGTTAACCGCCAGCAACAGCGCTATCAATCCGTACTAACCGTGTCTTCTGACTCGCAATATTGGCTGCGCTACACCCTCTGCAAGACCATCAACGGTATATTTTCCAAAATGGCGGCAAAGTTCTCCATGGTGAACACGTCGGGGCTCTTTGACCAGGGCGCGCACCTCGAGGCGTCGGACCGTATGCAAGGCGCGATGGAAGAGCTCAAGATCAAGAACGAGCGCGCTGAGAGCGCCAAGAGCGTGCAGCGCGCGCAGCAGGAGAAGCAGGAGAAGGTCATGGAGCAGCGCGCGATCCGGTCGCAGGAGGCGGCGATCGCCGCGGCGCTGCACAAAGACACCACGTATGTGCGAGTCAAGCGCGCAGAGGATGACGATGAAGAGGATGAAGACGATGAAAACAACGACGACGAAGACGATAGCGACGATGACGCGCTTCTTGACGAGTTGGACAACGATCCAGAGCTCGAGCGGTACCTACTATGAAGCTGCTTAATCTTGACGTTATGAGACAGGAGGGTAATGACATGTGTTGGGGATGTATGGGGATGTATGGGGATGTGTAGACTGCGCCAGGCGCGCATGAACCAGCTGAAGTACGCGTACGAGGAGAAGCAAAAGCTGCTGGCGAAGGGCCACGGTGAGTACCGCGAGATCTCGCAGGACGAGTTCCTTAAGGAAGTGACGTCCAGTCCGCTCGTCGCCGTGCATTTCTACCACAATGACTTTGAACGCTGCAAGATCATGGACATGGTGAGCGCCTTTTTCATCTGATGATGGTGTCCTCAGAGCAGTGCTGATATTAACACTGTACCGTTGCGTTGAATCTGCTGCAATGTGTGAGTAGCACTTGAGTCGCCTCGCACGCACTCACATTGAGTGCAAGTTTCTCAAGATGAACGCCGAGAAAGCGCCGTTCTTCGTGGAGAAGCTCGTGATCCGCGTGCTGCCGACCGTCGTGTGCTTCAAAGACGGTGTCGCGTTCCCGTCACGCGTCGTGGGCTTCGATGGCCTCACTGCCGACGATGAAGAAGAGGAGCAAGCCACATTCGGCTCGCGCGGCCATTTGACATCAAGCGACACGTTCCCGACCATCGCGGTACGCAAAAGTTTGCGATTCCAAACATCCCGTCATTTAGGTATTGCCTTATTCTGAGAAGCGTTAACTAATACGCTTATGTGTGTATCCTCTGTGTTTTGTTAACATTGTAGCTCGCACGCAAGCTCGTCCAGATTGGCGCGATTAACGAACACGATGCTGATGAAGACGAGGAATAGAAAGAGCGAACATGCTTGAATGGCTGAGAGCAGGTTTTCGGCTAAAGATGTGGTGCGATTTCAATAAATATGTGAGAGATTTTTATATACAAGAGGTGTGCTCTCTCTCTCTCTCTCTCTCTCTCTCTCTCTGTTACTCCAGTATTGCTGCTTCTACATCAGCGAGCGTCGGGATAGACGAGTTCGACCACGCTGCTAACATGCTCTGGCTTTGCAGGAGCCCAGTTGGATTTAAGATGCTCTCAGCGGACGCAGTCAGGACAACAGACCCAGACCCAGCACGCCCGCCGTGAGCTTTCTTTGCGAAGACCGAGGCGTTCCCCGGTGGCTGCACCTTCCGCACTCCTCCATGTTTCACTGGCGATCCGCTGGGAACGGTTCGCGCTTGGTCGTTGCTATTCTTCGTGTTCGGACTTGACTGGTACTGTGATTGGCTTTTCATTGGACTCTTGCCGGTGGAAACTGGCGCTGTCGACAGGAAGTTAAACTGGTTCGTGGCCATCGCGAGAAGACTGTTGCTCGGCAGTGAATGGTGACCAGCTGCTGCTGTTGTTGGTATCCCTGGTTTCCTGCTCTGCAAGGGTGAATCAGCATTACACTGGTTCGTAGCAGCCACCTCACCTCCTTCCATCGCTGCAGCGACTGACGATGTCACGTGGGCAAACATGCGTCTCTTTTGCTTCAATGGTGACATGGGATTACTGTTGCCGCCACCATTCCCCATGACCACTCCTGGTTGTATCTGCGAAGACAAGCTCCCGATCGGCGGCAGTTCCACGCCAAGCTGTTTAGAGATCAAGTCTCGGTGTTTCCCACCTGAAGCTCCGAACGGTGATACCTGCTTGTTGTTCTGGAACAGCAGTGATATCCGTTGCTGGTAGATTTTCATCTTTTCCAGGAGGAACATCATCACAAAACGGTTTTCTTCAGGCGAGAGCTCGTCCAGTACTACCAAAGGAGGGACCAACGCGATAAAATCATCCATTTTCGTAGTCTCCTTTGCGAGTTTGGCGATTTGTTGATCGCTGCTGCCGCCGATTTTGCTGGACCCTAGTTGCTGTTGCCCTCCTCCTCCTCCTCCTCCACTCCGGGCCATCTCAACTGCTGCATCGTGGATCGCTCGACAGAGAAACTGGATGATCTCGTCCTGCTGCGCGACAATGTACTGCTTCTCCTGCTGAAAAACGTGAATCCAGCCATTCACGTTTTTCAACGCAGTCTCCACCTCGTCAATGTGCGCTTTCGAGCTCCTGATTTCGTCCGGATTGCTCTTCTTCTCGGCATCTTCGATCCCTGCTGCTTGCTGCAGCAGAAGCGCGTCTTCGCCCTTGATCAGCGCGTCGAGAGTGGATTTTTCCTCTTTCTTTTGCAGCTTCTGGAGGATTTTCTGGTAGTAGTAGTTCTTCTTCGCCATCACGGCTTCGTTATCTTCGAGCATCTTCGTCTTGACGCGCAGCCCCTTGACTTCGTCCTCTAGCTGGTGGTACCTCGTGAGCAGCTTCTCGGTCTCTTTGCTCTGGAACGAGAGCTCTTCCATGAAGTGGTCGTTCTCCATCATTGTGCGCTTCGTCGTCGTGTTGAGCTGATCGTCGGTGCGGTGCAAGAGCTCTTCTTTCGTTTCTTTCATGCGCAGCAGCATCTCTTTCTTCACGCGATCCTTCTCAAAGATGCTCTTGCGCTCGAGCTCGAGCTTCTCATCTTCAAATTGCTTGGTTCGGCTCACGAGCGTGGCTTCGAGCTCGTCCATCTGGGTCTCAATCTGGAGCTTCTGTTGCGAGAACACGTGCAGCTGCCGCAGTTCAAGGCGCAGAGCCTCGATTTCTTCATTTGCTCGCGTCAGCTCTGCTTGAAGTTGGCTCTGTGCGTTCTCCATGTGCGCTTCACGGTCGTGAACGATTTGCTCATGCTCCTGCTTTGCAAGCGCAGCTTCCTTCTCCAAGCTCGCGATGAGCGCGACGTGCTGATCGAGCTTGCCGGTGAAATAGTGGTACATCTCGTTCTGCTCCTGGGTTTGCTTGGCAAGCTTCTCCTTGAGAAACAAATTCTCCTCTTTCAAGCACTTGTTTTCCGAGTCGCTGTGTGAGGAAAGTCCAGCACAATTAGATCAATCCACTTAAAATCAGCAAAAGTGTTTCAAAATCAAAATTGACACGGAATCATGTACTCACAACGTATTCATATGCTCGCTCAGGAGCATCATGTCGAACGCGAGCTTCGTGTCCATCTGGCTGATGGCGTTCAGCACCGCCTTTGAGAGGATCGCGTTTGTGATTTGTGGGGAGGCTTGCGCCGCCACTTGGTCGTCTGTAGTACCTCGGTCTCCTTCGCTTACTGCATCGTTGCTTCTCTGGGTCGGATCGTTGGCATTGTCCATCGTTATGGTCACCTGAAGCAACGATGAGCTCTTGAGCAATTGATTGATCAATCAATTTACCGCCTTCGCTTCACCAGCTCGCCAGCTCGCCAGCGCAAATTCGACCAATTCGCGTTTTCAATGTGCTTCTTGTCGCGATTTCGTGAGCTGCAAATACCTTATCAACACCAGCAGCCTGCTATTCTTAGTGAGAGATGAGCCACGACACCTTCCTCATTCAAGCGCTTGGTTTTTGTCTTGTCTTCGCCGATGATGGAGCGCATCCTTGTAATTGTATGACTCTCATCCACAGCAGAGGCAGCAGCTTTGAACACGAGTGAGGGCTTTGACATTTTGGCATTTTTCTTGATCCTTGTTAGAGTGTAGAGCTCTTGGTCTTGAATTTTGTTCTCTCTCTCTCTCTCTCTCTCTCTCTCGATTGTTCAGGAAGCTGACTTGGTTTTCCTTCTTTTCCATGTAAATGACAATAACATATTACGCACCATTTGTGATTCTTCTTCTTCTGGAGCCTGGGTAATACCTTAGACGGAGTAGCAGCAGCACATCAGCCGCTTGATCGCCTGCCACCACGCTGCCGGACCGTGATCGTCCAGGTCGATCGACTTCATGGGCAGACCCATGCCTCTGCTGCTGTTGTTTGTCGACGACATCAACAGCATCGCACCAGGACCACCGATTCCACCACTATTGCCTTCGAAGTGCGAGCCCGTCGACGAGTTGGACGTCTGAGCAAACAACTGCTGCTGCTGCAGGTATAGCATCGAGGACGAGCCTGTCGCGATCGTTGACTCGGACGTCGATGAGAGCTCGTCCCGTGTGCCTTTCAGTGCCTCGCTGCCAAACGCTTCCGAGACTGTGACCGACGTGGAAAAAGTATTCCGCTCTTCCGTGATTCGGTTCGTGGACTTCTTTATCGCGCTTCCAAACGGCATCTCGTACAGTGGCGCTGCTGTGCCGCCGAATTTGTAGCGCTCGTTGATACTCCGCAGCCCGAGCCACTTGCAGACTTCGTTGCACCGATGCGACTCGAGAAACTTCTCCATCCCAAACGTGCCCAAGTTCCCCGCGCCAAAGCCTCGTCCGTCTGCAGTGTGGATCTGTGGATCCGTGTAGCTATCGTTCACGCCCTGGATGTCGACAATCATGAGTCGATAGTCGGACGCGACAAACGTGAAATGCGAGAATGCCTGCGGTGTGTTGCGCTCGCGCTCCTCAGTCGAACTCGTTTCTTTGCCGACGTATCCGTTGTTGTTGCTGTACTTGACGTACGCCCCCGGCAGGTATTCTTCAACCGAGCAGACGAGATCCCCTCGATCGCGCAGTTTTAGCAGCCACGACCGCGCATAATACACTTTCAACGGCGGCTCGTGCTCGTTGTAGAGCTCGGCGTAATGCGCGCAGACGGCTTGCATCTCGACATCACTTAAATAAGAGCTGGGCTCGGCGTGGCGGATACTGAATTTTGCAACAAGCAGACGCGTCACATTCGCATCTGTTGCGCCTTCTTCCAGCTCCTACAGACAATAACGATAGAAGCAGCGCATTTGTGTTAGTAAAAAAAACCACACCCACACACAGAGAGATCAAGGCAAGCTCACCTGTAAATAATATGCACTTCGTAGTTGTCCCGTTGCAAATGGGACGAGATCGAGCTTCACCCGTGTCGACGTCGAATTCCACTCCAGTGTATCGACGTCAAAGCTCAGTTTCTCTGCGCGCTCTTTCATCAAACGACTGAAATCTGGCGGATTGTGCGGCACGACGGTTTTCATGATTGGCTGCAAGACGCGGCGAGGCGAAGGCTTCTTCCGCTCGGTGGACGTACCGGTCATCTCGTTAATGATCTGATTCTTGCGCTCTTGGTACTCGTCATTGGTCAAGTGGCCGCAGTCCAGCAACATCTTGAGCGTGTTGAGCTTCTCAAACGGACTCTTTGCCTTGCCATTTGATGAAGACGGTGGCCCTGACGATGACGAGGAAGACGGTGCTGCCTCGACGCTGTCTTTCTCTTTGCTGTTCTCTTTTTTCTTCGCGTGGCTTGACTTGCGCTTGCGTCCACCTCCGCCAGACGAGTGTGAGTGCTGCGGCGCTCCGGTGGGTGGGAGGCCACCGGAATCGTGCACGACCTGCGGCGAGAGTCCGTTGCTGCCCGGCGCTGGCTTTGAGGTCGAGATGTTCACCACGGGTCGACTGTTGTTCATGCTGCTGCTCGTGGTGATGTTCAGATTCATGCTCATAGTAATATGAGACTGGAAGGATTGCAGCTGCTGGAGATGTGGCGGCGGCGGTGGCAGTGGCAGTGGCGTCAGCACTTCAATGACAGCTGCTGCTGGTTGGACGCCAACTGGAGCTTGCTCGACGCTTATCGCAGCGGCGTTTCTGCTTACGGACTTGCGGTCGATCGGTGCGGCGGTACTGCTGCAATTGCTCTTCGCGCGAACAGCTTGATGATACGTTTGCTGCGCAATCGACCGAGATGAAAGCAGGGCTGCTGCTGCTGCTGGGGTTAGTGGCTGCCGCTGGGGCGGTGCTGCTGCTATTTGCTGTTGTTCCTGAGAATCGACAGCGTGAGGATCGTTCGTCGTGGCGTTACAAGGCTCAAAAGCGAGAGGCGTGTCGCCGCCAACGCTCCGTTTCGGTTTCTCGTCGTGTATTATTAATGATGGGTGACTCTGGTTCTGCTGCTGCGGTTGTTGGTATTGCCGGGACTGCAACGGATATCAGTGCAAACAACACAATAAAGCGTCAGCGAGATGAACAGAGCAGAGCAACAAAATGGCTTCTCTCAATGGTTCGTTTCTCAATTTGCACGCAACACACAGACACACGCAGTCAAACAAAGAGCCAACCAGCCATACATAGATAGATAGACGCACAAAGTGCTGCTCTTCGAATGGTAACTCATAAGATGGATCAAACGCAGTCCACAGAGGGTCGCGCCTGCTCAGCGCAGTCCGATTGCTATCCATTCATTTGCATGCAATCTATCACACAAACCAAAAGCGATGGTGCAATGGACAACTGCCACTCTAACCAGTGTGCTCATAACACACACACGCACACGTGTAAATGCGCTTCGAGAAGGAAAATGTAAAGGCCAACACAGCAATAGCAAGTAGCTGATCAAGTCGAAACGACGTCGTGTCGATTATTCGATTCACCACAGACTTGGCCACCAGCAGCGACCATCATCGTCCAGCATGCTGTTAAACCAGCCAAGTAGCACTCACACGCACTTCCCACCCCACATGCTCACACCACAAAAATCAACACATGCACACATGCACACACACATCCATGAAGCAAAAGGCATGTACGGTACCTGAGCTGCTACTGCGCCAAACGCACTACTTGTCGGTCGATTGTTCGATCGCGCATGCGACGACAGCGACACACTGCTCGACGCGGACTGCTGCTCCGTCGTGGGCTCCCCGGAAGGCGGCGACACCATCAGCGCGTCTTCTCTTTCGCTCGTTGTTCTTTCTCGTTTCTTCCAACTAGCGCGTCGCGTCACGCAGTGCTCCTACGTAGTGCTGAGTTCCACCTAGGCGCCGTCGGTGGCTGGGTGGGTACGCGTAGCTAACTGGTCAGGCACGTCACGCGCTCCGCCTGGTCTGCTCTGGTAAGGAAGGCTCTCTGTGTGTGCTCCTGGCGCTTTGGACGAGGCGCATTTAGCGCATGTTCGCATTCAACAACCGAGAGAACCAACTGAAAAAGTACAGAACGATGGGTCGCCTTGGTCACTCTTTTGCGGGGTCGGCATCTCTCTCTACAAGAACAGCAACTGAACCCCTTTTGTTTTCACTCTCTCCCGCAAAAGCTCACTCGCTGACCACGATGAGGTGAATCGCTCTCTACAAGACCAGGGTCAGCGAGTCCTTGATTTACGTGGTACACACATAATGAGTGAACCAGCTCAAAGTGTACAGTGATACTATTTTTTCAATCAAACTGAAGTCTTTGATAACGAGGCTTCCTAAAGGCAGATTCTTTTTCCCTGGGGCCAGATTACCGACTGTACCGGTGCTTCGGTATACTACCGGTATGTGTCTGTACCGAAAGCAAAATAGTAGACTAAAGGTTACACATACTCTCGTGCCAAAGCCCCAGGGCCACCCAGTTTATGTATATCACACCAATTTTTGGTTCTATAAATGCTCGCTTTGGCACACAGATCCAAAACCAAAAGGCAAAAAGTCTGGTGTGCACAGCAGTACCAGTATTATTCTTAGATTCCGTTTCTCTCTCGCACCTCCTTCTCACTCAACGACTGGATCCGCAGAAGCATGGACGAGCCCCCGCAGTGGAATGTAGACGACACTCTCTCGATCCAAGCGGATCTTGGGCGTACAGGCGCTGTGAGCGCACTAAAGTAGTTCGTTATTGACCATGGATTCGCTCTGGTCATCAAGAATTCCTGTGCGATCCGGCTCACGTTGAAGTGGATACATGGCGGTGTCAAGTGGAGCCACAAGGCAGCCGACCGGAGCCCGAATAGTATCTTCGCACTCCTTGAACGAAATAAGCAAGATGCACGTACGAAATGGCGCTCGCCAAACATCGGGATCAAGACGGGCGGCGCGTAAACTCATAGTCTCGGACGCACGCAGGCCGTCAGCGCCTGGACTGGGAGGAGATCTATATGTTGCCGTCGGTACGCCGGTTCCTAAATGAGATGCACGGCGTGTTAAGCAAGGCTGTCCAGCTGTACGACTCCGGGACCGACCCCATGCAATTTGGCATCTCAAGGCGAGTTACAGTTGGATCGACTACAAAGATGCTGACAATTGCATCCTCAAGGCGTAACACGCTCGGCTGAGCGGCTTGACTCCCGTCGAAGCTCTGCATGCTATGCTCATCGGGAAAGAGGCTATCTCGTACAGCCTTCAAGACGAAGACAATCAAGTAGTCAGCTTTTTGTTCTCGTCGAAGGCTTTGCGGCCATTTCTCAAGCGCTTCCATCGTGTCTTGTTTCTTGGCTGCAGGTACAAGGCAAACAAGCACATGATGCCGTTGCTTCGCGTGGTCGGAATGACGGGCAATTAGCGATCATTCGTCGCTGGCTGCTGCTTCATGCGCAACGAAACAACCGTGAGCTACGTTTGGGCACTATCGAAGCTTTTCCGAGCGCTTCCATCGCTGTTGTAGACCACGAGAACACCTTGATCTCAGCGATCGAGACGCAGTGGAAACAGCGCTGGGCGACTGCGACTGCGACTGCGGCGGCGACTGCATGGGCTCGGATGGTTGTGCAGGAGTGGGGTTCTGTGAGTATGAGCTGCCCGTAGCCACCCACCAGCCTCCTCACGTCAGAATGAGCGAAGAAACCTATGAGAGAACACCAAGGGAGACTGTTAGATACCGGTTTATCAAGGACAACGATACAACTATCAAGCACACCACGGACAATACCGGTATTGAACCAGAGACCTCAGCATTCCTGAACACACAACCTACAGCCTGAGCTACGCAACTTACATGTCAGTATACACCAAAAGGAGGCACCTGTTCCTACAAAAAAATCAGTATCCATACACCCTAAAATGCATGTCAAAGGCGGCGCCTTCTATTTGAAGCACTTTCAACACACATGCGTAATTACGCGCATAATTAAAACAAGGATGCGGACGATTTAAACTAGGGAAAATCAGTATGTGGTCGATTTAAACAAGGAAAACCAGGATAGCCAGCCAATTTCTTGCCCCATGATGCCAACTCACAGACTAGAATAGCAACTGCTGATGGGGCAACCAGTCGGTCGGCGTCGCGTCAATGGCGGTGGTAGGAGCGAGAACAAGT
>JAADVO010000203.1:0-45026 GCA_023335655.1 Globisporangium spiculum | reverse complement strand
TGAGTTTCAACAATGACGACCAGGTGAATATAGGGGTGAAGAGGCAGGGTACTGCGGTTCTCTTCATTTTTTACGACAGTATACCAAGGGACATTAGTCTTCAAAATCGATTTTGATTTTGTATGAGCTTTTGTATTCAAAACTAAACAAGCAGTTGCTGCATGGATAATGATCAAACACAAAGCTTAGCGACTTCTTCGATGAGCTTGTACAGCTCTTCATCCGAGATTCCCGTATGACGCCAGCAGTTGGAGATAGTTGTGCATGTTACCGATGCCCATGCCTCTTGTGCCCACCGCATCGCGGCAAGGACATCGACATTGCCGATGGCCTCAAGCTCTCGCTCCATAGTTTCTTATCCAACTTCTTTGACATGACTGGGAATCTCATCTAACCGGTCCGCGTAGTACAGCGCTTTCTTCTTGCCGATCGTGCTCTTGAAGTTACGAATGATCCCGGCATCGAGAGGTTGCAAGTGCGCTGTGGTGTTGGGAGGGAGCATTCGGATCTCGACGTGTGTGAGCGCCTCGGGAGCATGATGGGAGGAGACGTTGTCGAGCAGCAAGAGAACCTTTCTGTTTGACCGCACTCGTGCGTCGAGTCGATTCACCCACCCTTGGAACAGCTCTGTGTTCATCCAGCACTTCGGGCTGTTGCCGTACTCCAGGTCCAGATCCTCGGCGCTCTTCGACTCAAAGCATCTGGGCTGTCGCGCTGTCCCGACGAAGAAGAGAGGGAGCTTGAGGGAGCCGTCAGCACTGCACACGACGGCGACTGTCAATCTCTTCTTGATCTGCTTCCGACCGGAGATCCGATCCCTGGTGATCGCGAACGTTGGGGCGGCACAGTAGAAATACGCGGTTTCATCCATATTTAGGATGTTGTGCCTCTCGTAGTCGCTTGTCACCTCCTTCAGCAAAACTCGTCCCGTGCTGACCGTCGTGTTGCTGACAGAGCTGGCTTCCCCATGGGCTCTCTTCGACGATAGACAATTCCTCTTCTGGAGCTTGAAGAGCCAACCCAAAGAGAACTTCATTGCCTTGAGCCTTGCAGCCGGTGGCGGCGAGGCGCTCTGCAGCAGTCCAGCTTGAACCTTGTGCGCCTTCGCGCAAATCGTGGCACCGTTTACAAACGGCAGCTTCATGCGCTCGCATTGAGCAATCCAGCGGACGAGTTCGGCTTCAAGGCGAGGGAACCGAACGCATTGGTTGGTCTTCCGCGAGGCGTTCAGGGTGGGGTCGCCATCTCTGCTTCTCAACACATCCCAGAGCGTAGAGATGGTGAGGCGACGAGGGAGCTTGGACCGTTCTTGAGCCCACGCGCACACCGTGCGCTGCGATCGATCGGGGTGAGCAGCATGATGCTCGCGGAGCGCCAGCTTCTGCGCCTGTGTCAAGCGAATGCGAGTCTTCGTCGTCGACATGCGCTGGATGCGCGTGGCTGCACCGCCTCTTTACTCTTCGTGCTCTTTCGCTTTCTTTTGGAGAGTGAGCAATGGCGCGCGCGCCAATTTTTAAACGGGACAAAAATGAGAGGGTATAGTATTTTGGCGGTTTTCCGGTAATGGGGAGACTGTCTGTATGTACTGTTTGGTTACATTTTCTTATAAAATCCAAATAGAAATTCTGGAATTGTCAAATTCATCGGATTCTATGATAAAATCGCATCCCCAGCTTCGCTTGAAGTGCAGGAGGGAACTTCAAATTCCCTTGGTCTCCTCCCTTTCCCACCCACACGCTCGCCCCACTCTTCAAGTCGCGCTCCGAGACGCAAGCAGCACCAAAGCAGCAGAGCCAACTGACTGAAGAGTGAGAGAGCGATGCACACGAGCAACTTCCTCTTCCAGGCGCTGTCGCTGCTAGCCGTCAGGCAACAGCAGCTCCGCCTCGACAGCTTCGCGCCACCAGAACCGCCTTCGTACACCGACGGTGTCTGCGACAGCGCGCTGATCTCCAACCTGCCGTTCTGCAATGGATCGCTCTCGTTCGACGCGCGCGTCGACGACCTCGTGGCGCGCATCCCGCTCGAAGACATGTTCGGCCTACTCGTGAACAACGCGTCGCCAGTCAAGAGCGTGCACCTGCCGGCGTACGAGTGGTGGAACGAGGCGCTGCACGGCGTCGCGAGCTCTCCTGGCGTGCACTTTGAGGACCCGACACCCATTGCGACGAGCTTCCCGCAGGTGATCAGCGTGGCGGCGGCGTTCAACCGCACGCTCTTCTACACGCTCGGCGAGGCCATCTCGACGGAAGCCAGGTACAGTACACGAGCGATTCGTTCCAATGGGACGCTCGGGTTACATGGTTGATGTAGGAGTGTTAACTGGTGTTGGGTTGATTTTGCTATCACATGCACTACAGAGCATTTTACAACGCGAACCGCGCGGGACTGACGTTCTGGACGCCCAACATCAACATCTACCGCGATCCGCGCTGGGGCCGCGGTCAGGAGACCCCGGGCGAGGACCCGATGCTCTCGGGCGAGTACGCGGTCTCGTTCGTGCGCGGGCTGCAGGGCGAAGTCCCGGAAGCACACAACAAGACGAGCTCTTCGTCTTTTACTGCTCAACCACCGGAGACCAAGTTCAAGAACAAGTTCCTAAAGGTGTCGGCGTCCTGCAAGCATTTTTCGTCCTACAGCCAGGAGGTGCCTCGCCACCGCAACGACGCGATCGTGACCAAACGCGACCAACTGGACACCTACTTCCCCGCGTTCGAGGATTGCGTGAAGCGCGGGCTCGTGAGCTCCATCATGTGCAGCTACAATGCTGTGAACGGCATCCCGTCGTGCGCGGACAAGGCACTGCTAACGGGTTTGGTGCGCGACCAGTGGGGCTTTGACGGGTACATTGTCTCGGACTGCGGCGCAGTTGCAGACGTGATGGAGCACCACCACTACACGCAGACACCCGAGCAGACGTGCGCGACGACCCTGAACGCTGGCATGGACATCAACTGCGGCGACTACCTGGCTTCGCAAGGCTTTTTGTCTAGGTACGGCAAGAAGGCACTCGTGTCGGGCCTACTGCGCAAGTCTGTAGTGCAAAGAGCGCTCAAGAATCTGTTCCGCGTGCAGATGCGGCTCGGGGTGTTTGAGAAGGGTGGACAGCCATTCGCAGACATCACGACCAAGGCGATTGACACAGCCGCACATCGTCAACTCGCGTTGGAGGCAGCACGCCAGTCCGTGGTGCTGCTCAAGAACGAGAATGCGCTACTGCCGCTGAAGTCGAGCGCGTTCTCGAGCGATGAAAGATCGTCGCTCGCACTCATCGGGCCGCATTTCAACGCGAGCGAAGTGTTTCTTGGTAATTACAACGGCAAGCCACCGTTCATTGTGACGCCGCTGGAAGGGGTCTTCAAGTACACTGTGCACGTGACGCATGCGCTCGGGTGCGAAGTGTCGGGCGAAAAAGTTCCAGATTTCGAAGCCGCCGAGCAAGTCGCGAGCGACGCGTCCCAAGTGATCATGTTCATCGGCTTGGACCAGAGTCAGGAGCGCGAAGATATCGACCGATCGCACCTGAAACTGCCCGGGTATCAGAACGAGCTCATTGAACTGGTGCTCAAGAAGGCAAAGAAGCCCGTCGTCCTTGTGGTAATATCGGGCGGAAGTGTGGATCTCGCATCGTACGCCAAGCACCCAAAGGTCGGCGCGATCCTCTTTGCTGGGTACCTGGGTCAAGCGGGCGGTCAGGCGATCGCCGACGTGCTCTTTGGCGCGTACAACCCGTCGGGGAAACTCACGCAGACGTTCTACACGGACGAATTTGCAAAGCAAGTGTCGATCTACGATATGAACATGCGGCCGACGCCAGAGACGGGGAACCCGGGACGCACCTACCGCTTCTTGAGCAACTTTGACATGAGAGTCTATCCATTCGGTGACGGGCTGTCGTACACGGACTTCGAGGTGGAATGGAAGAGCCCTGAGTACTTGACTCTCGACGCGATCAAGCAAGCGTTGTTCCAGAGAGACGACCACTCAACAATCTCTGCGGTATCAACCTTGCCTCTGAACGTCACGGTGACGAATGTTGGCAAAGTCGATGGCGAGTACGCCATGACGGTGTTTACTTTCCCACGGGATGGAGGTACAGAAGGACGTCCACTTTGCTACCTCAGCGCATTTGACCGCACGCCGCTACTGAAACCTGGTGAGAAGACGCATTTCCAGTTTCAGATTCCGATTAAAACGTTTGCGCTCGCGAACGCCAAGGGCGAGTGGGAGGTGGTCGAGGGCAAGTGGCGCTTCCAGACCAGCAGCAAGCCCAACGACACGAAGGCGAGTCACCACGAGTTCCGCATTGGATCCGCCTCCAACGAGAGCACGACAACTCGTGTGCGTGAAGCCAAGTCGGAGGTGCTGAGTGAGTTGCTCGAGGAGTTGCACAAGCATGCGGTTGAAGGGGCTCTGGAGACGCAGCGCGACTAACTGAAGATTGGCTCACTGCAAAGCGAACAAACAACATGGTGAGTGTATTCGAGTCGCTTGTAACAAGGTGGTGCATTTTTGATTCAGTCAAGCATATGTCAATAGTCACAATGCTGAGTTCACTTGAAAAATACAGTGATGACCGGTTAATTGGTATTATGTTCTTGGAGTTTTGAACCTACTCGAAGGCATTCGTAGACTCCTCGCAACTCATGCCATGAAGATCGAAATCGTGATGACGATTCACCATCCACAAGTTCCGAACTCACAGCATTGTGAATCATGGAGTGCTTGATACTCAAACTCAAACCGCCTTCGTAGGAATTATGAGGTATACTGTACAAGATGCCTGGTATTCTAAACAGCAAAAATCGCATCAAAACTGTGCTTTCAAGTGAAAGCGCGTTTAACGCTATCGATTCTAGGCTTACATTCTCCATAATCTTTCCAATATAAAATATTAAAGCAGGAATGATGTCTGGAGGTGTGAGTGCTGGTCTCAAATTGATCTCTCATCCCAGCCTGATTGTGTGAACTGGCGAAAGCTCTAAGCCTAATTAATATACCGGACCAAGAGAGAAGAGCATGGCGACAGCTCCAAAATGCGCGGTCTGCAACCACCACCATGAGCAGGTACGCGCCTCCCGGTGCCAACGCATTGCGTTGTGTGTACCCACTACAGCCTTCGTGCTGCTGTTCGTTTGCCACCCCCTGTCCCAGCCCAGCCCAGCTCCTCCCCCCTCGCTCATGAGCGATGGATTTCCGGGTGGAATGGGAAATGAGAGTTGGAGGAATGCGCTTCTTCTTCGTCGTCTGCAAGTGTCCAACGCCATCGTACAATCCCAGTGTTTACATCACTAACATAGATGCGTGTGCGTGTGTGTATACGCACCTCCTTTTGTGTTATTCTCTCTCGTTGCTATGTATGTGTTGTTGTTGATTATGAATAGGGCGCGAAGTGCTCGGTCTGTGGGCACACTGGCAAGAGCCGTTTCTTCCAGAAGTTGCAGGTATGGAATGGAGAACAAACCAAACGTGCGATACGTTGTGTGTGTTGCGAGCGTGCATAGGCAGCTGCCTGGACTGATTGTGTGTGTGTGTCTATTATATCGCGTGTTCTCCTGTGGCTGCTTTTTGCCCAGAACATAGAGCCTGTGGACATGTTCGCGGTCCAGGCGCTCGACTGCTTTGCTAACCACACGTCGATGCAAAATTTGAACCGCGGCTTTTGGAGCTTTGTCAAGATGCTGCGTGGCCACATTTTCCCAGGCCTGCCGTCCGAATACGAAGACGACTCGAGCTGCCGGCACCTCATCGCATTCGGTACGTGGCTGGCTCGTGTGTGCGATTACCCCAAGCAGAGCAATTGTTGAGACTGGTAAGACACTCACAAGTCTTCGGAATGTGGGTGCTGGTACACTGTAAGCAGTCGGCGACGCGCCGATCGGCATGTGTCGCTGGCGGATAACGCAAGAGGATGCCGCTGTTGGCGCATCCGCCACTGCAGTTGTCGCAATTGAGCACTTCGGGATCCTCGAGGCCAAGCGGAGCCAGGGCCTGGGCAAGCGGCTCTTGCAGCAGACCATTGAGGTGAGTACTGGATGGAGAAATGAATGGAGGGAGGGAAGCAGAAGCAGAAGCAATTTGTGTGGCTGACAGTGTAGTGCTCTTTCTATACGAAAGAGCAGCAGCGTATTGCTCACCTTGTTAGACTCATTGTTCGCTCATGTTCTCTGTTCTTCTCACTTCTCGCCCACCAGGATGTCACAGCCAAGCTGACCCAGATGCGTCTACGCGTGCCCGCGCTCGTGGCCTTAGCTCCAGTCAGCAGTGGCGATGGAAACGACAATGGAGCCACGATGCTGACCAACAGTCCAGCCGTGCGCTTGTTTGCGTCCAGCGGGTTCCAGCTTCATGAGCCCCAGATGGGGCTACTGGATGGCAGCGATTCCCTGTTGCTGCGGATGACGCTATCAGCGCCCTGTGTCTCCATACAGTAGCTCCTCATCACAAGTGTAGCCATTTTAGAGCAGCGCCAGGCCGCACCACAGAGAACCACCAAATGTGATCGCGCTCGGGCAAACAAAAATTCGACGCCGCATCTAAAACGTTGTGCGCTGAACCGTTTCCCACGCTCTCGCGCCCACGATACACGCAAATATCGAACCATCTGGTGATCAGTCACATCTGGACTTTGTCATCATGTTCATCTCGCTCTCACGCGAGTTGATTTCGCTCGAGAGCTCAGTTCTACCGGAGCTGAATCTGGATTCCTCGCTTGACATCACTGCTTGGACTGGGAGAGAGCCCTGGAGAGTTGCGCTTCAGTCAGGGACGTTTAGCGACTGTAAGCATGCATGCACAATGCACTGCTGGGCACCGAATGAACCCGAAGCTATTGATGGCTGCCCTCCCATGTCTGCTGCGTTTGCCTGCCTGGGCGGTCTCATAAACAGCCAAAGGGGCCAGGTGACGGGTCCCATGCTCTATGCTCATTTATGAGCCATTTTTTCTTAAATCACAAAGCAGATGGTACACGAAATGGCACATCTTCCTCATTTTTCAAGCCATTTCAGCGCTAAGTCGACAACGTCATAGATTTTGCCCAAATAGGCCACACACGCAGGAAGTGCTTCTGCGTATGCATGAAATCGTTTATGCGAGTATGAATCATGCATACACAGCAATTTTCTTTCGACTCCGCCAGTAACAAAATGCAGTTTTACATGTGAACTAAATGGCAAGTGGTGGACTAGAATGGTACAGTCTCGCTTCTGCTAACCACGTGACTTGGTTTGGTTACTCACTCAAGTATGATCAAGAGATCGTCATCCCTCGTGACTTGTCAATATGTTAGAGCATGGAGTGGTATGCTAATCATGCTTTAGGTGTTGGCGTCGCAAGGTTCTCCGCGCAGAGGCGATCTGTGTTGGAATAGCTTGTGATCGCATTGCACGTTTCCAATAGCGACTCTATTTCAATGGTATACAAGAATGCGTCTCTCTCTTTGGCCATACATACTAAAAGCAAAAACAAAATCCCTAAAAATCCGAGCATCCATAGTCTAGCCTGCTGGTGTGGTCATGTTCGGTACAAATTTATTCGCTGGTTGCTGTCTTCATGCTTTTGATCGAACACACTGGAGTCTACAGGTATGCGATAATACACATACAAGTATGCACACGTGAAGAACGCTTGTGTGGAGGTCCAACCTGTCCATATAATCAATCCAACGACTTTTCTTGCTCTTCTTTGGGTACCGAGTTACTGTATAAAAGTGCATCCAGACAGCGATCTTCAAGCAATGCGCGTGAGCAGGCGCGAGCCACACAAAAATTGGCTGTAAAAGCGACTTATTAATAGACTGGTGCAGCAGGCTTGTCTCAAGTCAACTGCATACAGTACGTTGGGTTCCATTTTTCCCAAGATGCAAAGCATAAAGATGCAAAGATGAGGCTTTACCTTTTTCTGCTTTTGCCATTGCCATTGTTGGTGTGATCCAATCTGGATTGGGGCGAAATCGCTTCAGCATTTGTTTGGGGTTTTGTATGACGATTTCGGGGTGCACTGAAGACGAAGAGCACTGTTAGAGAGCACGGAGAAGCTACTGTGATGGGGGAACCCATTGAGAGAAATGCGAGCGAAAGGGTGCGAATGCGCTTTATTCAGGATATTTGCATTTTGCAATGCTGTTTGTATTGGATACGAATATGCCATCATTAGATCGACGACGAATGCAAATTGCAGGCGAGATAACTGCCATATTCGCTTTTTTCGCACCCATGTCGACGTAGGATACACTCGGGGGTTTCATCTTGGAGCCATGTGTGCTTTATGTAAGTGGCAAAGTCGACAGCTGTGCAACTTTTGCATCGAAAGACCTGATTACAAACCCCATCCGCGAAACTTCAAGCTGGAAAAGCAGGAAAGAAAAGGAAGGAAGGGTGGGTGGATGGATGGAGAACATTTTTTGGTTAAATCTCATTTGTGAGTGCTATGGGGCGCCATGTGTTTTGCATAGCATAGTGAAGCTGGTACAAGCGTGAGAGGCTACGGGCGAGCGAGCGGTCGGGCAGCCTCTCCATGAGGGGGCGGCGGTTGCAACCCACCATTCGCAGATATTGCGCCACTGACGCAGCAAGCAGCCAAGCAAGTGCGTAGCGAGCCGAGCAAGCGCGGCGGCCCTCCCAACAGGCGAGCACCTAGCAAGCAAATAAACAAACAGGGACACGCAAGCAAACAAGCAAGCAAGCAAGCGCAAACGCAAGCAACCGACAGACTTGCTACCAACAAACAACAACTTGCTGGGTTACCCTTTTTCAAGGTGTGCGGCGGGAAAAGAAACGAGCACGTCCGACCGTTGCGGGTTTCCCTTTTGCAGCACACGCCAGACATCCAGACAGACCCACACTCCTCAACAAGCAGTACGAGCAACAGGCAAAGCAACACGGCGTAAGCTTCAAGCTGGTTTAGTTTCAGAATCTTTCGCCAAGAGACACGACCACCGGACGAGAAAGAAGGTGACGCCCGCTCATGAGCTGCAGGAGCGGGAACAAAAATCCATTGGCTATGCGTGCGAGAGACTCATCGATGCGTCTGTCTGTCTGTGTGTTGTTATGTGGCTCTCTGTAGCTCTTCGCCATTTGCCAATTAGCGCCCGCAACGACAGCTTCATCAGAGAAGAGAACCAATACCCAAGGTGACCAAGGCCAGGAACAAGAGGAGGCGCCACGATGAACGGCCGCCGCAACAGCATCGACTGCACGACCACGAACGGCCAGCGCCGCAACTTCTTCCACCTGTGTGGCTCACCGATCAGCACTGCCAAACAGACGCCCCGCCAGCGCCAGCACCGAGGCAGCTTTGACGAGAGCTACATGAACAACAACAACAACAACAACAACAACAATTACAATTACAACCAGAATGTCAACATGAACATTGGCTCACCGAACCAGGTGCGCTCGCCCGAGGCCCTCTCCCCGCCCGCGCTCAACATGAAGGACGTGGGGGACGTGCCGAAAAAACGCGCGATGCTCGCGACTGCCGCGACCGAGCAGGACGACCTCTTTGCCGCCTACGACACCTGCGCGTCGTCGTTCACGATGGACAAGTCCATGCGCATGATGAGCGACTTGGATGACGATGACTACGACGAAGGCGCCGAGACGGACACCAACAGCTCCACACACATGCGCATGGAAGACGCCCGCGAGGCGCGCATCCCGCTGTTCCTTTCGGACGACTTTCTGCCACAGCAGGCTGCGGGCTGCAACGGCACGGAAGGGTTCAGTCGCGTCGGTGGACGCCGCGGATCGCTCACTGCTGCTCACGAGAGCATTGACTTGAAGGACTTGGCGCTCGACCGCGTGATCGGTGAAGGCGCGTTCGGCAAGGTGTACAAGGGCATGTGGAAACAGAAGCCTGTGGCTGTGAAAGTGCTGATCCACCAGGACCTTCGTCCCGACGTCGTGCGCGAGTTCGAGACGGAAGTGCAGATCATGAGCGTGCTCAACCACCCGAACATCTGCATGCTGCTCGGCGCGTGCCTCGAGCCGTCGAACCGCGCGCTCGTGCTGGAGCTCGTCGAGCAGGGTTCGCTCTGGTCTGTGCTGCGATCTCGGCGCCGTCAGATCAACGACGCGGTGCGCGCCAAGTTCATTCTCGACACGGCCATGGGCATGAACTACCTGCACCAGTTCAAGCGCCCGATCCTGCATCGCGACATGAAGAGCCCAAACCTGCTTGTGCAGAATGACTTTTCGATCAAGATCTCGGACTTTGGGCTCGCGCGCGTCAAGGCGCAGATCCAGACCATGACGGGCAATTGCGGCACGGTGCAGTGGATGGCGTACGTACAAATCCGCCTTTCTATTTGCTCTCATTCTATTGAACACCCAGAACTAACGATATGTCTCAATCTCTTTTCTTTCATGTAGCCCTGAAGTGCTCGGCAACCAAAAGTACACTGAGAAAGCCGATGTGTTTTCGTTTGGCATCGTGATCTGGGAGATCTGCACGGGGAGATGTCCGTACGAAGGCATGGTGCAGATCCAAGCAGCCCTCGGCGTGCTGAACCACGACTTGCGTCCGTCCATCCCAGAGACGTGTCCGCGCTTCTTCGCGCGACTCATGCGCGCCTGCTGGAACCGCGAGCCGAGCATGCGACCGACGTTCGCCGAGATCATCAAAGCATTCGAGCTGTACCAGAAATCCGTGTCGAGCTCCAATTTCTCCAGATAGGCAAGATAAATAGATCGGGGGAAAGTGGCCGCGAATTGGCGAAGCTGAGAAAGCGAAAAATTATTTAGAGCGCGAGCACCTAGAAGCGGAGGAGGGATACAGCGTTCAAGAAGGAGGAAGTCACCATGCGAGGAAACAAGAGTGGTGAAGACTGAGAGAGAAGGAAACCAGGATGGAGTGAGAGAGCGAGAGAACGAAGGAGAGCAAAGGAGGAGGAGAGAACCCCACACCGTATTAAAGTGGGATATCGTACGTGTAGTGCTGAGTAGTACCTGTTGCACGTTGAACTCACGTCAAGTCTCGAAGAAACTACGACCTTTATAGTAACAATTACATATCAACACCTATTTTTTTCAATTGAACGTGTTCAATCTTGGTTACATATACCCGAACTTGCCTCTCTCACACTCGTGCTTCACAAGCCTAGGTCATGAACACCTCACTCACTCGGTATATTCCAAGAGGTAACAGAAAAACATCCTCCTCCACTTCTGCGATGTGGAGGGGCATGCGCTGCATTGGCATCCCATATGAGGAATGCGCTCACCGACCGTTAGCATTTTCGTGCTGGCTGCCGAAAAGAGCGTGAGTTTACTGAGAGCTAGTGCATGTCTATCGAAAGTGATGGTGGCTCTCCATCTCTGTCTGTCTCCCACCAAGTCATTAATAATGGGCTCTCTTATCACTCTCTGTTTTTTCTCACATGCGTATCTTGCGAGTAGTTGCGGCGAGCGCGCGCACGTTGAGTAGCAAGGCCGACGTTGCCTTAACCGACAGCACATTGTAATGACAAAGCGCCCAGCTGGTTTGCAGAGTTTGAAGTGGGCGAATGAGACTGCGTGCGTCTTCTCGAACGTGCTTTAAACACCCGGAGTGCGCGCAACAGATGCTTACACGCGCGCGTGCATGCGCTCGTGTAGAAGAAAGTTGCGAGAGCGTGTCGGGCGCTTTCCATCTGGAAACAGCAGCAGCATGCGGCATGTCTTTTTGACTGATTTCATTAGCTTCGCGCTTTGCTGCTTTTCCACGTTATTTACGTGGGAGCAACCGTGATTGCGTTCTTTCAAGATCAAGGCTGACACTTTGTTTTACTTTGATAATAGGTATTAATATAATATCACTATAATTTGATGTTTTGGAGGTTGCTAAATACTATATAATAAGTAAAAAAATATAAAATGGTAGTTATATTAAAAAGGTCATCTACACCGTGCATCTGACCGCAGAGAACCTTGAAGAGTTGCACCATCTGTCAAACTGACGCGGACAACATCACGATCTATCAACTGCCAGGTGTGGAGCTCTTGGGAGTTGAAAGCCAGAGAGCTCCAGAATGGGGGCCAGCACAGGCAGGCCGCCACCACTTTGCCGGCATTAAGCGGCTCTTTGTGGCTCCCACATTTCATTCGAGAGGCTTTGTGGTCCTGTTGCTGTCTGGACAGAAAACCTGTGGCGCTGACCGTCCAGCCATAAGCCTTGGTTGGGGTTACTTCTGTAGCCGTGGCTGTGGCTTCAACGTACGCACACGCATCGCAAGCCAACTACAGCATCTGCATTTTAAACCGCGGAAGAGAAAGCAGAAGTTGCGAGTGTATGGTGCATGGTGCTCACATTTGCCAAGTGAAGCATGTGCGGATTTGGATAGTGAATCCCTTTGTAACTCACCCACAAGGCGTTTCGTGCCCGTTACGAAAGCAAAACTGTCAATAAAAAGAGATAAAAATAAATTTTGATAGATACACATACAGCAGCAGGCACACACACACGCAAAGCAACGCTTCTACGTTCTGCCTTCCTCTTCCGTCATCGAAATCGAATCTATTCCTTTGCATTTGCACTGGCTGGTCATGCTGACCTGACAGCAGAGTCGCGTCAGTTGAGGGCTCCATATTTTGTCCATTCCTTCTACACTTCGGCTTCTTTCTTCATCTTGCCGTCTTTGGCGCCCTCTTTGGGGTTTCAGGTACAAACGCTATTGCAAACTGCTCTCAGTATATACACTTTTTCGGTCATCGTCCATCTTGTCAAACCGAATTGTTCTTCAAGCAATTCCGTTCCATCGCTTTTTTCTCAGCACCAGCAGCAAAGTCTCTTGATGAAGTCTCGATGAAAAGCGGAAAAGCCTCCGTGAGTGTGTGTCATAGGTGTCGCTGTCTCTCGCGTCACCATCGAGGTTTGAACTTGCTCGCCTTGATTCTTTCGGCCGCCGCCTGCCCAATACGAAAAATGCAGAGCTTCTCTCCTCCGTTGATTGATTTGGCTTTGCTGGCTCCATCCATCTATCTATCCATCCACATGAGCCAGCCAGCCAGACCCATACAGTCCATACCCGTCAACCCATTTTCCAATCTCATGGGAAGCCAGACGGGAAGCGGTCCAGCCCATTCTGAGTGGGTGCTGGGCGATCTCTCCATTATTTTCTCACACAACCCGCATGCTCACAACCACACGCACCAAAAAGTCAAAAGCCAAAATGTTGCAGTTCGGGCGGCCCGAAAATAGGCATCCACCACACCACATCAGGCTCCACTTCCGATACAACTCCTGTTGTAGCACCAGTGTGTCCCACACTAATATCATATTCTGCCTGATTTGAGCTCGCGGGTGGATGGGGTTTTGCCTGATCGTGTCGTTGGTTGTTGCGATGCTGTGTGAGAGTGAGTTGTTTGTTTGTGTGGCCAGTTTCCCACGCGGGTGGGCGGGCCAGCGGGTTCTTTTCCATTTCGAAGGCCAGGTCATACGTGTTGGCGTTGTACATGCGGCTGTCAGTATTTATTTTACTCACGAACCCGCAGGCCCCCTTCCCTCTCCTCTTCTTCCGCTTATCTCCGCGCGAGTGAGTGGGCGAGCGGAGCAAGGAAAAGACCAGCCACACACACAGGCAGGTGACAGAAGCGCGCGCGCGTGGACACATCCGTCCTTTGCAACCGCCTTCGCCTCCACATCTCACTTGATCTCTGTCGTCTCTGGGTGCATTCATTTCCCCAAACTCGATGAGTTCCCCACAGGTGAGCAAGCCCAAGATGGCGGCGGTCACTGGACGCACGCAGCAGGATCTCTTCCGACTCGTGTGCGCGCTCAGTGGCGCGTGCCGCGCGGACCGCAATGTGCTCAAGGACTCGCAGCTTGTGGACCTGGTTGAGTCGCAGGCCAAGGCGATCCTGCAGACCCGCCGTCAGCAGCAGCGCAGAAAGAGTGTGGCCCCAGTCGAGGCGCCGACGATCTCGCCACAGCGCACCAAGCTGATTAAGAAGCTGGCAGACGCGAATGCGGAGGACGAGAAGAGCGCATCGCTGTCCAAGCGCCGCAAGCTGTCGTTCGAAACCGAGACCCAGAAGCGCGCGGCGTCCCCAATCAAGCCACGCTCGTTCGGGAAAACCAGTGGTGTGGACCTGTACGGCAAGAACCCAGCTGACGAGGCGCTGTTCGCTTCTGGCAGCGCGTCCGTGACGGTGTTCAATGCGGCGCTGATCGACCACATGGCGCAGCGCAGCGGCGCGGTGTCGCCTCAGCAGTTCTACAAGTCGGCGAGTGGGAACGCGTTCAAGTCACTGGACCATTCGTCCGTGGACCTGTCGGCGTCCATGGCGTCGACGGTCGTGTCCACCTCGGCTGGGTACTACGACGACATGTACGACGAGCTGTCCTACCGCCGCTACGACTCGCCCAGTCTCGACTCCCAGGGTCGCGGCTCGCCGTGCTCGGATCTGACCCAGTCGGTCGGCTCGATCGACTGGTCGCACACTGACGACGAAGACGAAGATGAAGAAGTGCCTAAATCCAAGCCTGCTGCAATCTTCAACCCAATTGAAGCTGTTGACGCGAAAGTCGTTGCCTCCAGTGAGATGAAGAACTCGACCGAGATGGTCATGCAAGTGCTCTACGGCATCATGCACCACGACCAGAACTACAAGTGGCTCGTCGACCCAGAGAACCAGGCGCGCGTCGCCAAGCTGGTCGAGTACCACCAGCGCCAGAATGGATCGTCTCCCTCGTCGTCGTCGTCATCCTCGTCGTCGACGGTGTCGGAGGAGCTCCAAGCCCACGTGGATGAGCTCGTGCGTGAGAACGCTCGCATCCAGAGCGAGAACGCGCGTCTCCTTGAAGTGAGCCAGATGAGTGCCTGTGACGTCGAGGAACAGAAGAAGCAGGTCCATGAGCTTTTGCAAAAGCTCCAGAGCTCGGTGCCTGCTACTGCGGCGCGCGCTTCATTGACGCCATCTGACCTGGAGCGACGCCTTGCGGAATCGGAGGAGAAGCTGGCGGCTCAAGAAACATGCCGTCGTGAGGCGGAAGCGGTCTTCGAGTCGGAGCTCGAAGCCAAGTCTGAGACTGTGTCTTCGTTAAAGAAAGAGCTGATTGGCAAAGATGACGAGATCTCGAGTCTGATGACGCAGGTGGAGGCGATCAGCGCCGCGTACGCGTCCAAGAGCCTTGAGCGCGGCAGCTTTGACGGCGCTGCATCGTTCTCGTCGTCGACGGGCTTCCGCCGCACTTCAGTGGACGATGAGAGTATGATCGTTCACCTGCGTGAGGTGAATGTCGCGCGAGAGACCGAGGTGAAGCGCCTGCGTGCTGTGCTCATGGAGAAGGACCGCGAGATCTGCAACCTCTACATGCACCTGTCGACCAAGAAGAAGCTCATTGAGGAGATTTCAAGCCGCTTCCTGCAGCAGGTGCAGGCGATGGGTGTGGCGAACCAGACCCTGTCGCTGGACGACCTCAACCTGGACTTGGACATGTTCCTGTTCAGGAACGTGGTGGACAAGCAAAAGTCTGTGGACGAGCTCACTGCTGCTGTGGGCGTCATGGAGCGCGAGGTGGAGAAGTTGGAAGGGCGCGTTGAGATTTTTGAAGGCGAGAACTACAAGCTCAAACTGACCCAGGAAGACCTCACAAGCACTCTGGAGAGCGCCAACTCGGAGCTCTTGCGCGTGTCGGCGGAGAACGAGCTCATGGAGTCGTCGTTGAAGGAGAAGCAGACGCGCATCCGCAACCTGATGCTGTACCTGGAGGAGAAAGAGGACCAGATCATGCGCCTGAAGGACGCGGCCGAGCAGCAGCTGCGCCCGGCGTTCCCACGAGCCTACTAAGCGTGTGGGAACAGCGAAGAACAATGAAGAAAAGATGATGTACACAACAAGATGAACAAGAACAAGCAAGATGCGACCCGAGTCGTCATGACAACGACCAAACGATGATGAAGATGAAGATTATGATGCCTGCCGAACGAGAAAGAGATTGAGTTTTCCTTCCACGAAGCAAACAAAAACTAGAAGATGAGGATCCTCCAAGTGGCCGTCCACGACTGATCCCAAGCTATTTCAACCACAAACAATCGCACACGGTGCAAAGATGATAATGATTGAACACACAATATTATAATCCTCAGTTGAACAGTATTGTGATCACCAACCAATCTTCTTTGCTCACCCTTTCATGCGCTCTCACCTCGATAAGCAATCGTCAATGAAAAATGGATGCGTACGCAATTGCAAATTTGTTTGTATTCATTCTTTTGTGGTTATGGTGGTGGTTCTGCTCTCGCACACAGCTCGACAGCAAAAAAAAACGAAAGAAAAAGACTGCAGAACCACATTCGATGCACGCATGGCATCCCTTCAGAGACAGCAGAGGTGGACTTGGCGGTGGGTGTTTATTGGCTTACACCTCCTTTTCATAGACCACGCGCTTGCCCATCTCGCTGTGCTTGATGCGGGAAGTCAGCAGCGCGCCATGGCGACGCACGGGGCGGGACGTGACGCCCAGTCCAAACACAAACGTCGCGACAAACGCCGCAAAGAGACCAAGAATCACCACAATCGGAATCCACAGCGGCGCAGTGAAGAAGCACGTCACCAGGAACGGGATGATCCAGAACGGGAACGTGAACGCCGCGAAAATCGCAGTCGGGACCGCGATCGCGAGGAACACGGCAACAACGCCCGCCGATGCCATCCCCAGTAGCGCAGCCAACGCGACGCTGAGGTTGCGGTGCTTCTTGGCAAATTCCTTCGGGCTACAAGCAAGATGAACCAACAGCAAAAGAGTTGTTAATGGAACTCGCTTAATAGGATGCTCAACGTTAGTACAGCGCGTACGGCAGACATACCCTTTCAAGTACTTCGAGTCAAGGACTCCATACACGAGCGCACACATCGTGGACACGACAGAGTCGCGAATGTCCAACAGCTTGGACGCTCGCTGGGCGGCACGGAATGCTTTACGCACTGGTGGTCCAAACCAGACGTTGAGAGTCACTTCTCCACGGTTCTCAGCTCCACCAAGTCCGTCTTTGAGACGCACGGTAAACTCCGATTCAGCTGAAATATAAAAAAAGACACAAAAGAGATGTTAACACATTCAACAGCAGCAGCCTTACAAGGCATGTAGCACAAGCCGCACTCACTCTTGGTTTGGTTCTTAGCGATCTTGGCAACATTAACCTGTCCCGTGCCAATGAGGTCTTCTCCGGTCTCATCCGAGTACACCTCGACCGTGAGCACAGCGTCTTTCTCGTGCAGGTTGGCGTCGTAAAAGAGCTCCAGCTCGTTGTTGAGCTTTTCGTTCCACTCTGGATCAGTGCCACCTTGGAAAGCTGGGTCCGTGGTCGCCCAGGATTTTGGACTTGAGCCTTCCAGTTGAACCAGCACTGTTAAATACAAAGAGTTTTCAATATTCAAGAAAGATGAGGTTAGCACCAAGCACCACGATGAAGACAACTCCAGAAAAGGATGAGCCACCATCCTTCTTCCCCATCCTGCAATGATTTCAACAGACGTACCAAAAGGATCTTGGCGCTTGCCAAAGTCCATTCGCGGCAGGTTGCGCGCGCGCAGCACTTTCACATGGAGCGTGCCGTTCAGCGCAGTGGATGCACCGCCAACAGAGCTGGTGCTGCTGCTTGGAGGAGACGACGTGGTGGTTTTCAGCTTGGACATCTTGAGTACGGGGTGCGCGGCAAGTTGATCTTTAGCTTGGTGGGGTGAGCGCGGTCGCTTCGTGCTTGAGCGTGTGTGCAGGTGCTTGTGGGTGGTGAACTTGGCGCGTGACGGCAAAAGATCGAATGAGCTTTTCGGCGGCGGGCGGATCCAGAGACAGACGACAAGAGCACTTCAATTGAGCATGAAAAAAGTATACGCAAGTATACTGATTTTGATTTTCCACCAATCACGAAGCACAGAGATGCTGACGCGCGGTCGTCAGAACCCACATTCGCACTCCATTCGCTGAAATTCAAGATTTCGTGTCTTTCAACCGTCCCATCTTCCCAACAGAAAAAATAATCTCTCTCTACAAGAACTATCCCAGTTAGCTGTTCTTGTACATGCGTGGTCACTTCTTTCAGTTAATGTGCGTAAAACGGGGTGTCACTATTTCCCTCTCTGTATAGTGGAAGCAGTTCTTGTAGAGGGAGGTTTCCTTTTTGTTCATGAGCGCGGGCTTTCCTTTTTTCCGCGCGCGCACTGCCAAAAAGTTGCCGCTCGCGCGCGCGCATTCATTCGTTCGTTGCCTGTTGGCGTTGCAGTCACATTCCGCGTCTACAGGATACAAGCGCGCGAGAAAGAACAGGCCGACGGCAGACGCATAGCACCGCCTGCTTGCCGGCTAACTCTTTACCGTAACCACTGCACTCAAGCAGCATGAGCGAGCTGAACACGCGCCGCAGCAGACGCGAGCGGAAGAAACCAAAGCAGATCTACGAAGTGTTCGACAAGCGACTTACCGGCGTCGACGGAGAGGAAATCGACGGTGCAAATGATGCATTCGATGATGAAGAAGGCGTTGAAGAGAGCGAAGAGGAGAGTACTGGCGATGACGACGATGACGAAGAAGCCGATGCACGGCAGTTTGTGTCCCCGAAACCAAAACCGCGCGCACGACCAAATGGAGTTACGCCTCGAGCAGGTTCTACGAAGCGAAAGTCAGCTGCATTGGTACGATCGCGTAAGCTGAAGCCCGTTCAGGAAGAAGGCAGTGGGAAGGCAAATCGAGGCGATGATAATTCGGAAGAAGTGGATAGCGACGCCGTATTTTTCGGTACGATTTGTTGCTGCGGCTATGTCGTGCATTGTTTCTTTACTCTGTACGTTCTTCATCACGCTAACATCGGTATTGTTTTCTTACTGATTTCTTGTAGAGGTGACCAAGCGAGGCAACGCGTCACTTCGCAACTTGATGATCGAATGGAGAGATCGATATGAGGAAAGCAGTGAAGATGCAACGAGAGAGATCTTGAATTTCGTCTTGCAGGTACGCCTTCATTCCGATTCACTGGCGCGATTGCAGCGCTTATATCACTGATGGCACTGTACTATGTTGCTGTAGGCATGCGGCGGTGAGGGGCAGTGCGTTCCGACAACAGAGAAGCTGGAAAAGCTTGACATGAGTGACTTGGTGAGAGTGTGGTCTGGCGACTTGCAACTATGAAACTCGTTTTTAACTTTTCACTTCATAGGTTGACTACGTTGTCGAGGATCTGGTGAAATCCAACGAAGGGTACCCGATCGCATCGAGGGTGAAGTCGTTCAAGCGCTTCCAGCGGAATTTTGTTGAGTTCTGGGACGCTTTTGTCACCGAGTGCTTCGAAAGCGAGCTATTGTTCACCTCTACGGTTGTCCACCAATTCGTCGATTGGTGCAGCACACTTTCAAGGTAAGAAAATCTTTCACTACGCAGTAAAAGCTATGTGTCGTTGTGTGCGTCTGACATACCGTTTTGACCTGTAGTGCTGAAATCAGAGCTGTTCGACACACTTCAACCATTGCAGCATATGCTATCGGAAACGCGCTTGTCGTGTGCGCTCAAAATGTGTCGCAGCAACTCGCAGTGGTGAAACGCCAGCTGAATGCTGACGCAAATTCAGCCTCGGCCAAAAAGACAATACCCAGTGGGAAGATATCGAAGAAAACAGAGCTTTTGACGGAAAACAAGGCGATGTATGAGCATCGACTGCAGCAGCTGGTGCAAGTGGTGAATATTTTATTCACCGGCGTGGTCGTCCATCGCTACCGCGATGTTATGCCAGAGGTTCGATCTGAAAGTGCAGCCACTCTGGGACGCTGGATCTTCGCTTTACCGGATCACTTCTTCAAGGACAACTACTTGAAATACCTTGGATGGATGCTGAACGACAAAGATGCTTCGGTTCGGCTTTGCGTCGTCAATGTGCTTCGGAGCCTTTACGAGAACGAGGAGTTCACGGAGAAGCTTGAACTGTTTACCTCCCGATTCTTGCCTCGTTATCTGCAGCTGTGCGATGACATGGATGACTCAGTGGTCCAAGCGTGCGTTCGACTTCTGATCGCCGTCGACAAGCGAAGTCTAATCAACTCAGATATTGATCTGCAGTCAGTGGAAAAACTGGTGTTTGAACCGGATAATGCTGAGATTCGGAAAGCCGCAGCAGAGTTTGTTTGTCTACAGTATGATGCGTTCGGTGTTGCAGAGTCCAAGCAAAATGCAAAACTGAAACGAGATCAACTGAACACTCAAGCGATCGCGCTGGTCGAGTTTGCTGAAGAGTACATCTACAACCACAACGCTCCACCAGAGTGCGTTGAGACAGTGGTGGAGGCATTCTGGGGGCTCGACGATTGCCGTAAGTACCCAGCATGTGCTCAACGCTGGATGCATTTGGAGATGATAATGCTGATCTCGCTTTGGATTGTTATGTTCGACAGAGGTTTTGCGGGATTGGAGATTGCTCACAGATTTGCTGCTCGCCGACAAGTCAGCTCCTGATCTTACAACCAACCAGCAAACGATTCTGATTCGCCTCTTAGTTGCAGCGGTCCGCAAGCTCACTATGGAAGACTCCAAGAAGAAAGCAGCAACTGACCGAGTAAGATTTTTTGTTCTTTGGGGGAATGTGTTGTTAGAAGAGAGGATGACTGACTTATTTTGTCTGTTTCGTACTGAAGGAGGAGATGACTGTGGCGTTCTGTAAAGAAATTCCAAGCTTGCTTGTGAGATACCAATCAGATGCAGAAAAACTCTCGCTGATGGTTGAGCTGATTCCGATGCTATCACTGAGTGCCGATATCATTGGCCCACATCTTGGCCATGTGAAGGGGTTGCTGGAAAAACTCAAGCATGCCTACATGACCAACTCGGAGGAGAAGTTACTGATGGCGTTGTCACTTGCGATTCACCACCTGTTCCAGACTGAGCACGAAGTGGTCAAGCGAGAGACAGAGGTGACAATCCACGAGATAGCTCAGGATGTGATTGAACAAGTCCAGCAATCTTTGGAAGACGATGCGAAGCTACTCGAGAATGATCAAGAGGATTGCACGAGCACTCCGAGCAAAAGGAAATCCAAGAGCAAAGCAAAAGACTTGAGTGACGTGGAGTTCGCGCTTCGAATCTCGTTATGCCGTCTCATGTGCTTGATCCGGTATGTGAATGTCCGAGAGTATCTTCCGTCGGAGCTAGGCTCTGCACCTGCCAGTAAATCGTCTCGGAAGTGTGATGATGGCAGCAACGAATACAAACAGGTGGACCTGATGGAAAAGCTTGTCTCGGGGCTCGTCGCGCTGGTGCACCGAAGATCAAGAAACATCCCTCAGCTACGAGAAGAGCTTCGCCACGCGGATACAATCAAGCACACGTTGATGGTGTTGTACCTTGATCTGCTTTGGCTGACAACTCCCGTGTTCAAGGATGTGGAAACTCAGAACAAGCGAAAGCTGGAAGAAAAAGCTAGTGCTGCTGATGAGGAGATGGTCACTCCGGAAGAATTCGCGAGCCAGTCGATCCGAGAGCAAATTGAAAGCATCCGAAGAGCGAGAGCGTCGCTGGAAGACTGTTTTGTGTCTGTTTTGGAGATGCATCTCGAAAAAACGCAGCGCTCGGAGGAACAGAAAGGAGAAAATGATGAAGCTGGCGAGTCCCAGCCAACGGAGATGGAGGAAATAGTCTTTGAAAGCGAAGAGATCACAGCATACGTGAAGGAATCGCAGCGCATTGCGTTCCTCACCTTCTGCGACACCCGCTGCCTGTTTGTGGAGAAGTTCGAGGATGCCACTCCGCCGTATGATGCGTTGCATTGGCCACTCCCACGGATTCTGACTCTGCTCACTCAAATGTACTTTGAGAACGAAATGGAAGCGATCGATGATGAAGAACCCGAGCGCGAGAACACTACAGACGAGCCCAACCCTGTATCGGAAATGCAGCAAGTCCGCAAGGCTGAGCTATTAGTTGCGCTCGGCAGGGTCTCGATTAGCAACCCCAGCAACAGACGTCAGTCCGCTGCGGTACTACGATACTTCACCGAGAATGCAAAGCAGAGCGTGGAGGTCGTAAAGGCGTTCAGCAAGCACGTGAAGAATGAGACGCCGGTGCGGTACTTGGAAGTGCAGATGACAGCCCTCCGGCAGCAGTTCAACTCAATCTTGGCGCTGAAGGAGGAACTGGAGGTTGTGACAAGCAGCAACAGCAAAGAAGATGACGAGGCCCGACAAGAGATCCAAGAGAGTATCGAGCACAGCGAAGCGCAGCTCAAAGACTTGGCGAAGAAGCTCAGCCAGTCGTTGGGCGTGGGGAAGATCTCGACGTCATTGCGCGCGCCGTTCTTCCGCTTTTTGTGCGAAGGCGTCCGCTATTCGCTGGAGAAGCGAGAGCACTTCGCGTTTTTGGACCCTCTTCGCCCATATCTGGGACATCTCGATCCGTCGAGTATGAAGCAGCTACGAACATACTTCCAGCAGCTTCTTGAAGAAGTGAGAGACGAAGTCCCTGCTAATAGTGAAGACCAGCTGGGCCACGACTGGCGCGTTGTATTTGATTTCCAGTCGGCGATCGCGAGCAAGCGCAAAAAAGAGCGCCCGATTCCAGGCATTGTGCCAGTGTCCGCAGCAGCTTCGGAGGGCGAAACGCAAGCAGCAGCTCCATCTACTGAGAAGCAGAACGAGAACGATGAAGATGTTCCAAGACTGATGCTGGTTCCAAAGAAGCGCAAGTGGTCATCGCTTCAAATGCGAGCTGACAATGTTGGGAGTGATGCAGATGAGAAGGACGAGCGTGATGAGAAGGACGAGCGTGACAGTGCGATTCAAGAGCAAGAGGTTGCTCTGGAAGAAGTAGAGGTAAATATTGCTCCTGGCGAGCATGCATCCGCTACTCGCGACCGCAACGGGCTCAAGAGCGATTCACCCGAGTCATCGCAACAGTCCGTTGGTACCCCAGTGAAGCGCCAAAGACGATCGAAAGAAACCACCGAGCACCAGAGCAATGATCACAAGTCAATCCCTGCCGCCAGTAGCTCTGAGATTGAGGATGAGAACGGCGAGGGGCAATTAGAGAGAACGCCAAGCACGAAAACTGGAGAAAGTGGTAAAAAGAGAAGCGCCGCCGACGACTCTGAGCCGAGAAGGACGCGATTGAAACGAAAGCAAGCACGTCATCAGGAAGAAGAAGATGATGATGAAGGGCGAGGTGTTGTTGAGTCGAATCACGCGTCGGAAGGTGCAGCAGAAGGTCCAGCAGGTGACAATACTGGCGAAGCGTTGCCCTCAGTTCAGCCCCATGACGGCGACGAAATCGACTCGCGGAGAGCGCGTCGAAGACGACGAAGTCTGCTGTTAGGGCAGCTCTAGATGGTCCTTTGATACAGATTTCAAGTGAGCAAGGATGAATCAATGAGCGAGTGAATGTGCCACGAAAGAGGGAGCACGGCTAAGCACTTGTCACTGAATGCACACACGGCTGGCATTTGAGTAAGTTTTGACACTTCATTTTTTTACTTTATGAATGGTTTTGAAAATCAGAGCGCGAGGGTGACTATAAAGGTTTTCCTGGTACGAGAAGCCTCAACGAACACAGCAACAACGCAACGCACCCTCGGTCTATTCCTTTGCCTGGGACACGTTTTTGGTGGCTTTGCCCATCTCAACGCTTCGTGTCCGAGCCGCAAAGTTGAGCGTGCAGAAGGACTCCTCGCTGTTGTAGTCCACGGGACTCGCGCACGCGACCATGAGCGTCTTGGAGTCGCCGCCCAGCGCGTCCTGCAGTAGGTACGTCAGCGATGAGTTGCGATAGGGCACGTGCTTGGCCTTGCTCGCGCGCGCAGCGATCACGTCGCCCAGCGCCGAGAGCGACTTGTTGATGTTTTGCGCCTCTTTCAGGCGCTGACCCTCCGCGCCGGTCTTGGAGAGGCGCTCGGAGCCGGCCAAGTCGACCAAGAACAGTTTGCCGTTCGACACGGCGTTGGTGACCAGATTCATGCTCTTCATCTGGATCGACAGGATCGAGTGACTGCGGCTGCTGTGCTCGTTCATGTCGGTCGCGTGCGTGCTGCGGTTCTTGTTGCCTCGCTTGATAAGCTCGAACACTTCGTCCAGCGTCTGCACAGGCACAACCGTCAAGCCAGGTACGAAGTTGCCCGTCGGTCCCTGTCGAACTTGCAGGTTCGTGTTCGCAGCGTCTTGCGCAAGCAAATCGCGGATCTGCTCATTATAGATCTCCATGACGCTCACTGTGATCTCGTCTTGATACTCCTTGCAGCGCTGGGACTTGCGCTCAAAGAGCTCCTGCAACGATCGGGTATTGATACCAGGGCTCTCGGGTGGGCCGGCCATCGTGTGCGTCTTACCAGATCCTGTCTGTCCGTACGCGAAGATGCACACGCTGTATCCGTCCAGGATACTGGTCACGAGCGGTCGAACTTCGGAGAACAGCTGGTCCTGGGTCGAGTTCATGTCGAAAACGCGGTCGAACTCCCAGGTCTTCATCTTGCCCTTCTCCCCTGCGAGCGTGATCTCTTCGTTCGTGAACTTGCAGATCATCTTGCTGCCGCTGTTAATCTCCGACTTGGAGATCGGGCGAACGCGACAGAGCACGCGGATGTTGCCCTTGAGCTCCTGGACAAGGTTGAACAGGCGCTTGCGCTCTTTCATCTCGCGCTTGTAGTTCTCGACAACGCCCGCCATCGCGTCGGTCTGTTTTTGAATGCGCTGCGTAATTTTCTCTGTTAGTTGCTTGGCCATCGCAGGGAACTGCTGGTTCTGGTCCATGATCTGCGATTTCAAAGTCGCGAGGTCCATTTTCTGCTTTTGCAGTTGCATATTGAGCTCTCCAAGCACTTTGCGCTTTTGCTGGTGATCCTTAGACGTGCTCTCCAGGCGCTTTTTCAGATCCAGGATCGCCTTTTTCGCCTGCTCCTTGATCTTCGTGAGCTCTCCTTCAGCAGTTGCCTTGAGCTTGGCGTGCTTCTCTTCCCAGGCGGTCTCCTTCACTTGAAGGTTCTTGGTTTGCTGCTCCATTTTGGCTTTCGTCACTTCGATTTCGCTCTCAAGCTGCTTGATTCGCGCCTTCAAGAACCAAGTTACAGGATCAGGAATCGTCATAATTCAGGATCAAGAACAGTTGAAGAAGGCAAGCGACAGCAATCCAAGTTGCAAAGCGTACCTGAAGACCAGCCTCCGTCTTTTCCGCCTCCTTGGCTGCTTCAGCTGCCGCGGCTGCAGATGCTTTCGCTGCGTCGGACGAGGACAGCGTAGCTGCTTGCTGGCTGAGAGCAAGCTCTTTCTCGAGTCGCTGGATCTGTTTTGTGTGAAGAACAGCAGAAAGCGAAGACCGCAGGGTGAGCATCACACACAGCAAGGGCAACCAAGTGGACAAGGCGCAAGGGTGATGAAAACTCAAGAAGGCAAAGCCAGGACTCCATACCGTTTTCTGGGAACTCTGTTGAGCACTTTCCGCGTCAGATAGCTGCTCGCCGATATCCACGATCACATGAGAGAACGAGAAGGTGATATGAGTATGAAAACGAATACAAACCGTGCGAAGTGTGCCTTCCAAGATCCAAAAGACCGTACCTTTTTCTGCAGCGTACGGAGCTCTTCAGCATTCGATGGCAAACCATCTGAAGGCGGAGCTGGAGGCGCTAAGACGGACGACTGAGACGATACTGATGGTACCGCTGCTTTCAGAGCTGCGAGCTTCTGCTGCGTCTCCTTGAGCTGATGCGCTAAAGTGCGTTTCTCCGCTTCAACTGCTTCAAGTTTCGCCTTGCTCACCTGGCCCTCCTTTTGAGGGGAGCTCTCTCTTCGACTTGGCGAGGCCGGTTTGGTGCTCGCACTGCTAGCAGCAGCAGCTTTCAGCGCCTTGTTCTCGTCAACGAGTCGATCGATCTCCGACTTCATCGCTCCGATCTCGGCGATCGCGTCGGCTTCAGACGAAGATGAGGAGCCAGCCCGGCCTCCTGACGATGAAGAGGATGCCGTGGCAAGGGGCGCAGTGTACGCCTCGTACTCAATGCCCGCTGTTTGAAGCTTCGCCTCCAGATCCTTGATCGCGCTGGCCATTTCTTCGAGAAGACCTTCTTTTTCCTGGATCTTCTTCGTCATCATGGTCTTCAAGATCGCAGTCTGCGACTTGCTGAGCAGCTGCAGTTTGCTGAGCGAGTCTTGCGCTTTCTGCTCGTTCTCACGTGCAGTCTGAAGTTCCTTCTGGAGCTTCTCGAGCTGCTCCAGCATCTCCCTGCTGTTAGCATTCCCTCCTGCTCTTGCTGCACCAGACGGAATCGCTTTCGGCCTGTGACTACTATCATCGTCACTCCCCCCGTCACCCGGAGGTTCCTGGTCGTCGTCTGAGAGTCCGAGTTCGTCCTTGAGCTGCTTTCGGCGCATAGTGTCTTCGTAGCGCGAGTCGTCGTCGTCGTCGTAGCCGTTGCCGCGCTGGTTGCGCAATTGCGTGCGCTGTGCGAGGCGAGGATCGTAGGTCGCTGGACGCGAGAACGCGACGGAGACATTATTGATCGCTGGGCGGTCGCGGGGGTCTCTTTCTCGGTCTCCTCGCTCGCGCTCTCGTTCTCGTTCGCGGTCTCGATCACGGTCGCGAGGGTCTCGCTGCTCTCGGTCACGAGGCCGGTCGTAGCTGTCCCTATCGCGTTCACGGTCACGAGAATCTCTTTCACGATCACGGTCTCGATCACGGTCTCGATCACGGTCTTTCTCACGATCTCGGATCTCTCGCTCGCGGTGACGCTCCCGGTCTCGCTCACGCTCGCGCGCGCGCGTTTTCGGTGACGTCGAGGACTCGCGATCACGGCCTTTGTCTCGATCCTTGTCGTACGCGTCGCGCTCTCGTCCGCTTCCACGACTGTACTCTCGGTCGCGCTCGCGCTCACGATCCCGGGTGCGTTCCCGTTCGCGGTCTCGCTCGCCGCGATCGTAGTCCCGACTACTCGCTCGCTCTCGCTCCATCGAGCGCAGGGTTTACCCGCTAGGAACTAGTAGCTTCAGTGAAGGAAAAAAGCCTCCAATGTGCCTGTGGTGACGTGGAAGGAAGCCCAACTGACCAACAGATGGATGGTCTTGCTCTTTGTTCACTGTAGGTTTCCGAAAATGGTTGTTGGCACGTTCACTTTGGCTTCGGTTGCTCTGCTATTTTGGCACCGAGACCACGCTTTTTCCAGCTGAAACCTGAAACCACTCGCTCATCGAAGGGAGCGTCGTGGGACGAGTATGACTGCGTTTCAAAAGAATCGAAACGGACATCGGGTCGGAGAACGGAAGGAAGCCTGCACCACACATCGTCACGGGAAAGTGACTTGAGATGGAGAGAGAGAACGAGAGAGAGCATTTCAAATCTCCTTGCGATGGCGTTCGCACTCCCACACACCACAAACACCACAAGCTAAAGTTAGAAAGTAGGCTCCTTGAGGCTTTCTTGGATACAAACTGCAGGGTGTTGTTCTGAAGGCGTGAGCGAAGAAACGCGAATAACTTAATTATTAGGATGTAGGTCATGATACAATCTTCTCTTCCTCTCTGTTTCTTTACTTTACATGATGACCCGTGGCTCGAATGGCCAGAGTCCCATACTGTGCGCCGATATGAACGCTGGATAGTAGCGCTGTTGCTGCTGGTGTTCTTTGCGCTGCTCCTGTTTCCGAAGCACCAGCAAATCGCCCTGTGTCGGCGAAGCCGTGTCTGCTGCTGTTAATAGCACCTCGGGCTTTCCTGGGATCCGTGGCGGAAGCAGAGCTTTCGAAGGGCTACTCGCTGTCGGAGGCGTCGAACTCGGTCCGTTCTTCTCTGGAACACCATTGTTCACAACACTAACGGTCTTCGCAGCAGCAGGCGAGACTGAGTGGGACTTTTTCGCGCCGCTACTGCTGTTAGCACCAGCACTGCAGCCTCCAAAGGCGGACGAGCTGCGCAGTTGGTCCACTTTCTTCAGGATCGCTGCGCCAGAAAGCGACGATCTCCGCCTCGATCGCGCTGCGATTCCTTCTTTCTTTGGCGATGACGTCTGTTGTCCTTGACCTTGTGGTTGTCCACCGTCAACTTCACCTGATGAACCAGTAGATGGTAATGACGACTCCAGCTCTTTGGCTTTGACAAGTGGTGAGAGGTCCCACATTTGTTGCTGCTTGGAGCGCACGTAGTGCTGCTGGGGTCCCACGACGCTCCCAGGTCGGCACAAACGCAGCCAGCCGATCGCTTCTTCTGCTGTGAACCGATGGGTTTTCATCAAGTAGCACGCGATCAGCGTACCCGTGCGGCCGAGTCCCGCCTTGCAGTGCACTGCGATGGCCCCACCACCACCAGAGTGAGAACTCTTCTTCTCGCTTGCCTCGCACACGTGGAGGAACTTGTGCAAGACCGTCTCGGACGGGCACGAGCCGTCGGGAAAGTACAGATCGAGGAACTTGAGCCCGGCGTTCGTGAATCGCACTTTGTCGTAGCGTTTGCGACTGAGTCGAATCACGAGCGTCACGTTGCGCTTCTGAAAATACTCGATGTAGTGCTCCGGCGCGAGCTTCACGGTCCCCGTGGTCGCGCTCTTGGAGTACAAATCGTGTGGCCCCGCGAATGCGCAGAACTGCGGTGAGATCCACGACAGGTCGCCGTTCTCCGGCTGCTCGTAGTGGAAGTACTCCTCGGTGCTGAAGCTCATGGGCGAGACCAGTTGCGCCTGCAGCGCCTTCTCGAGTCCGCGGAGTACGTGCAGCACTGAGAGCCCAAACGAGTCGCTGCCCCGTGTCGCGTCGTGGAAACAGGGTAGCTCCAAGTGTTTGAATGGGGCGAACGCCCTCTCGGCGCTCCAACCGAGGCTGAGGATCGCCCAGCAGCCCAACATGCACACGGCGTTTGCCCGATGTTGAACGTGCTGGAGCTCTAGCTGTTGTTGCTTGGCATTAGAGTGTGCTGATGAGTGAACACACACGCGCACGTCACGGTTGCACGTCTGCTGCAGGTGCTCGAGCTTCGCGTCCAGCTTGCGCGCGAACGCGAACACGTGGCCGAGCGAGAGCGGTCCAAAGTCCAGATAGAAGCCCGCGTACGGGAACTCGCTCGCCACGTTGATGAAATGCACGAGGTCCGACAACGCATGTGGCTGGGGCTTCGAGCCTGCACCGCCGCAGCGGCTCGAGACGAAGTAGAGCTTCCCGGGCAGGAACTCGATCAGCTCGATGGCTTGGGCCATTCTGGTCTTCGCTGGTTGTGTGCGCGTGTTTGTCTGTCTGGATGTGGAGCAAGGAATGCTGGCCAGCTCAGCTCAGTTGGGTGTGGCGTTAAGACTGAAAGGCCGCGATCACTTGTGATGCCAGCTGCAGAGAGAGAGATTGGGGCTTGGGGCTGGAAGAGCTGTGCAGCTGGGTGTAGCGACGGAGTGAGACCGAGTGCGAGTAAGAGTGAGAGACTGCGACAATGGACGAAGAGCTCTGTTGTTAAAATGAGCTCTTCGTTCGCGCACTCACTTAGATGGATATAATAGGCACGCACTCGCACGAATCTCTTCCCACCTGTGTGGCCAATGGCATTTGGAGCCAGACGCATCACTATTTTTGAGTCGCGAAAAAGTTCGAAACATTCATTCATGCACTTGAATCTTGAAAAGGTAAAGAGAGAGCGAGGTCCAAAGTGTCCGCTGTGTGTTAAATTGAGCCTTTGCCAACTGCAACGAGACAGAGAATGGCCAGTTTTATAGCGGCTGGTAGAAAAGCTCCAGTCTATTCAATAGAAACCAGACAACCGACCACTTTGCGCTTGCCACGTCAATTGTGTGTGGAAAGTTGATAGAGGGTCGAAACACGCACCACGCACACACACGTACGTACACAAGCACGTTCATACAGCTCAATGTTCCTGTGCTTGTGGGCGTCGGCAGATGACTGCGGCTATTCAAAATGATCACTGGGATTAGAAGTCAGAGTGGTTATTCACAGCCACTGAAGGAGATAGACTAAATTTGGACATCAATGGTTGTGTTGAATCTGCATGCAATGAAAAGCGTATAGAGCATCTCCACGGGGAAGGTCAGCCAGATAGATGTCCATCCGTTGATTGCAAGAAAGCAAGGGCAAAAGTGTTGGAGATTCTCTATATAAACTGCATTAGGGAGGAGCCATGAAGTTGGGGGAAATAGTAAAGGCGCCGTGGCGTTCACACAGGCTCTCGAGGCGGCGCTTGGTCTACGAAAAGTGAATGTTTCGCGCGTTGAATCGCTCGAGCAGCCTACAGAAAGAGACATGCAAAATGAATGACGTGCGTGCCATGGCATGCATAACGAGTGAGAACGAGTTCCCCCATGCGACAATAGCCATAGAAGCGAGCAATCAGGAAACACGAATAAAATCAATCGCTAAGAGCCACCACTTACGCCAAAAAGTCGTCTTGGTCCATCTTCGCGCCACGCTTGTCGCCAAAACTCTCGATCGCCAGCACCGCTTCCACGACCGCCTTGATGTCGAAGTCGCCGTCGGGGAGCTGGAGCGGGGGTCAAACAGAACGATATAGAGTTCATCAGTCTATAATTGTCTTCTGACTAATTACTGTATGTAGATAGCATGGTGGCGTACCTCGTTGTTCAGCGAGCAGTAGGTCTTGTAGTTCTCTTCGAGGATCTTGAAGACCGACTTGGTCGTGAAGCACGAGTGCAGCGTCTTGTTCTTGCGGTTGAAGATGATCTTGATCATGCCGTCCCACTCGGTGAAGTTCACTGGTGGCGGCGGATTGCGCGGCTCAATACGCACGACGCGGGACTCAACCTTTGGAGGCGGGCGGAAGTTGTTGCGACCGACCTTGAGGAGCTGGTCCACCTTGGCGAGCAGCTGCGTGTTCACCGAGAGACGGCAGTACAACTCATCGCCAGGCTTGGCGCTCAGGCGCTTGGCAAACTCCTCCTGAAACATGATCACAGCGCAGCGGAACATCGGGCGGTGTGCAAGCAGCTTGAACACGAACGGAGACGAAATCTAGAGCAGTGCAGTAACAGCAACACGCTCGTATTAGAGACTCCATTGAGATGATCATCACATTCACGCAGCAATAGACATGAGCTGCATACCTGGTACGGCAGGTTTGCCACGCAGACGTCGAAGAACGGAAGCTGCACTTTCATCACATCGCCGTGGATGATCTGCAAGTGGTTCATGTGCTCGCTGTAATAACAACACATACACGTACACGTTAATATTCAGCACCGCAGCCGCCACCACCACCACCAATGGCACTTTCGCCACAAGCGATGCAATAAGTACTCAACGTACGTGTTTTGCACACGCTTTTGCACTTCGGCAACCATTCGAGGGTCGAATTCGACGGCCACGACGCGTTTGGCCTGCTCCAGCAGGCGGATCGTCAGGTTACCGGTACCGGGGCCGACCTCGAGGCAGACGTCCGTGCCACGGATCGCCGCCTTGTCGACGATCTGGTTCACGATCATGGGGTTTTTGAGAAAGTGCTGGCCCAGCGACGTGTTGGGCGTCGCGAGTGTACGGCCCAGCGCATTCTGCGAGGCGGCGGCCGTACCCACGTTGCGGTGGCGCTTCTTGTTATCCTTGGGCATGGTGACTTTGCTGTGAATGGAGAGCTTCTCAAGTGATGACCATCAATCAATCGAATCAAAGACGCTCCAAATCGAAACGACACTGGACGGATAGATGAACCGTATTTTATGCGATCATTGCACTGAAAGCAAGCTTTACACTGTTGTTTTCAGTTTTAAAACGTACTACGAATGCAATATATATTTTAGAGTATAATGCTAAAGAGAAAATAAATTAAATTCATTTCAGACACGTAGCATACATATAAACTACTGACTGCCTGCCACCATTGCTCTTTGATCCACCAACAATATACATTAATATACTACCCTGTTATGCGGATTCATTCGAATTCTTATCTATTTTATGTCGCTCATCTAAACTATACCATAATTATCCGGATTTTCCTTGCCAACATGTCCTTGAAGCCCACTTCACAAGAAGCTCAACCCAACGAAGATGGAGCTGCTGGCGCGACGACAGCGCCTCGTACGCGCGCTCGTGGGTGTTAAAAGCCGCGCAATATTCCCGCAGCTGCGCGTGTGCACACTGTTTGTGCACGGATATACGCAACCTCATGGCGCTTTCTCGGCTGCAGTCAACTCGTCACAGTCGACGCGAGCATTCTCATCAGCGACAGGCTTCCGCTGTGGTGACTGCGGTGCAAGCTTCGTCAAGTGGCAGGGCCAGTGCAGCTCCTGCAGCTCGTGGGGGTCCATCGCTCCAGCCAAACATGCTGCGCCATTGTATCGCCAGTCGAACGCGGCGAGCTTCGGTCACGCGCACAAGAAGGGGAAACACAACAGCAACAGCCATTCTGTCGCGTGGGCGGGCGATGAAGGTGCGGATGACGTGGTGCTGAGAACGGTGCTGCGAATGAACGAAGTGCAGGGCGAAGCGGTGACAGAGCGCATCAAGCTGCCTGAGCGGGAACTGGTACGTGCGAGGTTTTGTGAGGCGACGTGGATAATATTATGTGCGATTGGGCATTACGTTGACGTCCTTGTTGGTATCTTGCTGCTGTAGAACTGGGTGTTTGGCGGTGGTCTCGTTCCAGGCTCATTGACGCTCGTCGCGGGAAACCCTGGCGTGGGCAAGAGCACGGTGAGTGAAAATGAATGCCCGTATCAAGGTGTCTTAAACAGCGTTAAGCAAGATGCACTCATGACATATCCTTGTCATTTTCCATGTAGCTCGCGCTGCAAATCGCGAATATGCTGGCACACGGCGCATCACTTGAAGAGATCGGCCCCTCACTCAACGAGCATGATGTTCTCTACGTTTCTGGCGAAGAGAGCGCGCTGCAGGTCAAGATGCGCGCCGAGCGCCTGGGCAACGTCAGCGACGGGCTCTTCGTCGCCAGTGAAACGAACATAGACACCATCATCCAGATGATCGAGCGCCAACAAGGAGGTGGTGAGGAAAGCGAGAACGCGTTCGCTGCGGTCGTGATAGACTCGATTCAGACCGTGTACGCAGAGGACATCCCATCGGCCGCTGGGACCGTGAACCAAGTGAAAGAGTGCACGCTGCGCTTGCTGCGCCTCGCGAAACTGCGAAATGTGCCGATCATCTTGATCGGCCACGTGACGAAGAGCGGCGATATCGCGGGTCCCAAAGTGCTCGAACACATTGTCGACACTGTCGTGCAGCTGGAGGGAGACCCGCAGAGTGCGCGCCGCTTCCTGCGCTGCCAGAAGAACCGCTTTGGCAACACTAGCGAAGTGGGGGTGTTCAACATGACGGACGCCGGGTTGCTGCCACTTGTGAACCCACTGCTAGCATTCGTGTCCTCGACAGCAGATGAAAATGGTCAGAACAGAGAGTACGCTGGTGGTGATGGTAGCGGATTTGAAGACGATGAAGAAGAAGGGTGTCTGGACGGCTCGTCGATTACGATCGCGATGGAAGGCACGCGTCCGATCCCATTGGAGATCCAGGCGCTCGCGAACCGCTCGCAGTTCAACGTGGATGGGAAGGGTGGCGCGAGTTTCTCCCGCGTGCGCGGCGTGGGTGTCGCGTTTGACAAGCTCCAGCTGCTGTTCGCCGTGATGGAGAAGCGCGCCAAGATCTCGTTCCACAACCAGAGCGTGTTTGTGAACGTCGCGGAGGGGTACACGATCCAGGAGCCCGCGGCAGATCTGGCGCTCGCTGTTGCGCTCGCAAGCTCGGTGCTCAGTCGTCCCGTGATCAAGCGCTCGGTGTTCCTCGGCGAGATCTCGCTCTCGGGCCACTTGCGTCCCGTGAAAATGCTCGAGTCACGCCTCGCCGCTGCGTCAAAGATCGGGCTCGACGTCTGCGTGATCCCAAAAGTGCACTGCCAAGAAACAAAGAAAGCGCTGCGCAAGTTTGACGACTCGCTGAAGATCATCGAAGCGACGACGCTGCTGCAAGCGCTCAAGGTCGCATTGCAGGCTGATGCTGGTGAAGATGGCGACGACGAAGGCGAGGTTGATCGTGTTGAAGAGGAGGCGCAGCTGCGCCGCATTGTCGACACGTAGAACAAGATATATTTATTTGCACAAGAGCGCCGCGACCCTCTCCTCCGATACAAGCATCGTTAGCAACCTGCTAAGTTTGTCGAACAGCTCACTTCCAGACGCGCTTCTGGTTGCTGCTGTTCTTGTTGCCCCCAACAAGCGCATCAAGCGACATGTGCAGCTTGTCTTCGAGCGCGATTTGTTTGAATGCCGCGGGTGATCCACCACTGCTGATACTCCCAGTTTTGTTCTTGTTGAATTTACTTGCTTTCGGTCCGGCTTTGGCAAACTTGATCGCGTGCTGTGGCTGCCGCGTCACCTGCGCTTTGTTGTTGGTGGTGTCGTTCTTGGTCAATTTCGGACCGAGCACGCGGCCGTTGATCACCAGCGTTTTGTTCGTACTCGCCTGGACTTTTCCATGCGGTCGGTGCCTCGCGTGCAGCTTCTTCGGATTGATCTGTATGAGGTGCATCGTAAAAGCACAGTTCAGTGTTCACTCTTGTATCCACCCCATTCACATGAGCAGCTCTCAGAGAAGCACATAAAGCAATCATACGTGTGCTCGGCCATTCAGAGTCGTGTGGTGTTGCTGCGATGGGTCTTTGCCGACGGTGATCCCCACTGTTGTGAATACAATACACACGACGCAGTAAGTCCCCTGTTCGTGGTGATGAGAGACCCTATCCATCGCGTCTCACGCCCCCGCGTGGTGCACAACATCAAATAGATGGACACGCACGTATTTTCTGCAGTGCCTCGATCTGGTGGTCGTTGAACTGGCCGCCCGCGCTGACCTTGCGCTCGTAGAACTTGCGCAGCGCCTCCTCCTTGTTCGACACGATCTTACCGCCTTGCCACGGGATGCGACGGCCCGTGCCGGACGCGCTGCTGCTCGGTACGGAGCTCACTTTCACGTGAGAGAGCACGACCACCTTTGTCATCTCTGTCTGTCTGGGTGTCGTGTGGTGATAGAGGAGAAACTGCAGTGTGGAGCTGCTCGTGGCGTCTCTCGATCGAACGCCTCTGCTTGTGAGCTGTGCTGTGAGCTGTCTTCTGAAAATGGAAAAACCAGCATCGCAGAATGGGGTAATTTTCTTATCTTGTGATTGGTTTAAAATGTGTAAAGCTTGTAATTGGTCAATAATAATATCCACGCCAGAAAAAGACAAATACCTTGTGTGATGTGGTCCACGTAATTTATGCTGCCTATCACAGCGATTTTTTGGCGGGAAGGAATTTTAGCATTCATTTACGCAAGAATGGTGAAGAAGCTCCGCGATGAGAGCGACGTGGAGCCGGACATGGAAGACCTGGTCGCGCCACCGCCGCGCAGAGCCACGAAGAAGATCAAGGTAGAAAATGAGAGCGGAGTTGTCATTGCCATCACTAGCAGCAGCAACAGCAGCAGTAATGCTGCTTCGATGCACAATGAGCGGATCCACGACTTTGACATGAAAGAGCTGCGCGACGTGCGCGAGAACCTCTTGCGGTGGTACGATGCGCACCGCCGGAAACTACCCTGGCGTGGAGACCCGCCACCGTACCTCACAACTGCGACCCATACCAAGCAGACGGCAGTAACAAAGGCGAAGCAGAAGAAGACTGGCACAATGGACGCGTTTCTGAGTGCGAAAGCCAAGAGCGAGGACAACGATCAACAACAGGAACAGCTACAGACTGCTGATGAAAGCGATCCTGTCAAGAGCGAAGACCCGATCGGTACAGCCGTTGGTAATAAAGCTGAAGTCCCACCGCGCAAAGTGTCGCCGTACGAGACGTGGGTTTCCGAGATCATGCTCCAGCAAACGCGGGTGGACACTGTCGTGGACTATTTTTTGCGCTGGACCGAGAAGTTCCCGACCGTCGAAGCGCTCGCGAGTGGCAACGAAGAGGTACAACACACACTTGTGCCATTTGTATCTATTGGTGCAGGCTTCGTTTCGATGGTGACAGTGTAGCTAATGACGCATGCAATCCATTGTGTGTGTAGGATGTCAACTCGCTCTGGGCTGGTCTCGGGTACTACCGTCGAGCACGAATGCTCCACTCTGGCGCGAAATACGTGGTAGAGAACTTTGGCGGTGAGCTGCCATCGACCATCGACCAGCTGCTGACCATCCCCGGCATCGGACCGTATACGGCAGGTAGGTGTTGCTATTCCATAATTGCTGTCTTGGGGCTTTCGTGTGTGAGGTACATTTGCTAAATCTGTGATGCATGTGGAACAAACGTACCTACTGTAGGCGCTATCTCATCGATTGCGTTTGGCAACCGAGAGCCGCTGGTCGATGGGAACGTGATCCGAGTTCTCGCGAGACTGCGAGCTGTTGGCGCGGATCCAAAGAATAAGCAGCTCATCAAGTTCTCATGGTGAGGAATCCGCGGTTAGCTTGTGGTTTTGTAGATTTGTACCCTGATTCTCTTTGTTAAACTGTGATGCAAATGAAACCAGGAAAGCTGCTGGTGAGCTTGTCGAGGAGTGCGAGCGACCAGGAGAACTGAACCAAGCTCTGATGGAGCTCGGAGCCACCATGTGCACCGTGCAGGTACAATTCTACTTCATTCATACATTTCTAGGTTTACCAAATGCTGCACGCGTGCTTATGTCAAACCTTGCTATCCTACATGCATATCTAGAATCCCGAATGCGCGCAGTGTCCAGTAAGAGCATCGTGCTTGGCGTACGAAGGGTTTCAAACTCGCCAGAAGAAGAAAGAAGGCTCGAGTGGACTCTCGGAAAGCGACGCTTGCACACTCTGTGATACAAGTCGCTACGACGAGTGGCATGAGAACCTCACGGAGGTTTGTGCTCAAATTCGGCATGACAGGACAATTTTCGTACTCTGAAGTAGCTGTGATCCTCATTCTCTGATCCATATATGGCACCTACCAGGTCACAAAGTACCCGCTGAAGGCGAAGAGAGCCGACTCGAAGAACGAAGTCATCTGCGTGTCTGTCATCTCGTATGTCAATGCGGCAGCCCAAACAAAGCGAAAAGGTGCTTTGAAAAAGGATGAGCTGCCAGCGAACTGGAATTTCCTGATGGCGAAGCGACCAGAGGAAGGATTGCTGGCGGGTCAGTGGGAGTTCATCCACAAGAAGGTAAGCACTTTGTCTACCTTAACATTGTTGGGTAATGGTTCGCTGCTCTTTCAAGCTAACACATTGTCGCAATGTCCTTTACACCAGACTGGTGATGGCGACAAGATCCCAGCATTCTTGCAGCGCAAGAAGCTCATGGATCCGCATCTTTCGCACCTGCTGGGCAAAAGTACGATCGCATCGAGCACCAAGTCGAACAGCAGCGGTAGTACGCTCCAGCGCCGCGATCTTGGCGAGCTCACCCACATTTTCTCGCACGTGAAGCACCACATGGGCATCGAGCACCTCCATTTTGCCTCGAAGCCAAGTCTGCTGCTCAAGAGTGTTGATGGTGATGACAATGACGAACCATCGAAGAAGACAATCCGGTGGATGAACGCGGACGAGATGAAGCAGCTGGGCATCACGACGGGCGTGAAGAAGATCCTAGGGCTGGTCACGAAGACGCCCATGAGCAGCAGCGTGATTGGAGGCAATGCAAGTGCTAAGAAAGGAACTGCTGTAAAGCCTGCCACCGCGAGCAAGAAGCCCACGAGTCGTAGTGCTGCCGGTGCCGGTTCTGGTGCTGCGCCACGAACGCGCTCACACGTCACAGAGACTGTGTCCACATCAGCAGCCAAAAAAATGAAGACGCTGACTAGTTTCTTCAATAAATAGAGGTACATCCACTTATAGAGGTCGTTTGAAGAGAGAAACTTCCCAAACTACCTACATTACAGCTTGCAAATAGAAAGGTTATACATTTCTAGACTTGAGAAGAACAACATAACCTCAAGGCTACTGCTTGAGGCTGGGATTCATAACAGAACAACACATCCATAAGCGCGCGAGTGAGCGAGCGAGCCGCGGGGCGTCCGAGCGAGCGACATTCATGGGGCAGAGCGGCGCGGCAGTAGCAGAGCAGCACGGCGCTCTGGCGCTGCAGGTGGACCCGCTGCCAGTGACGATGCCCACAGCAGCGTCCACGGCGGCGACGTCCGCGGCGTACAAGGCGGCTCTTGGTCACCATGAGCGCCTCCAGAGCTCTTCGCCTTATCCTTCTTCCGGCTTCCACGAGCCCAGCGACAGTGTCGACACTGTGATTTACTTCCGCAAGCTCGTCGCAGAGGACATTGAGCAGGTGCGCGAGCTCCACGAGACGTGGTTCCCGATCCGCTACAACCAGGTACGGTGTGTGTAGCTCTTGCTACTCTGACAGGTCGCTTGAATGCGGGTGTGGTAACGTGTTTTTTCTTTCTCTCTCTTTCTTTCTCTCTCTGTAGTCATTCTATGATGGAGCTGCGAATGGGATGTGGATGGAGACAGGAGGTCCGCTGTTTACACAACTGGCTGTGCAGGTCGTGCAGCCAGTGCCGCCACCGCCACCAGCGTCCTATTACGCTCCACCCTCTTCCCAAAACGGCGATGGGTTCACGCATCAATCGCATTCATCGCATTCATCTTCAAGCAGCAAGGACGTCGAGTATATCCTCGGAGCCGTGACAGCAAGCACGCTGCCGCTCGCGAAGATTGAGGACCCGGACCTGATCGCCGACGACGACGACGTCCACACGCACGTGATGTACATCCTGACGCTCGGGTGTCGCTCTTCGGTGCGGAGGAAAGGCATCGCCTCTGCACTGCTACAGGAGTGCATCGACCAGGCAGGTCGCCAGCCAAAGTGCGGTGCCGTGTATCTCCACGTCAAGGCGGACAACGTGAGCGCCTTGCGCTTCTACGAGAAGAACGGCTTCCAGAATCTGCGCTTCCTTCAAGGTGAGTCTGCAGTCACTAGTGATTTGCGTGGGAAGGGGATGACTGGAAGGCTAACCACTTTCTATGCTGTTGTTATTGTTGATTTTATACCTTTGTGTGGTTATTCAGATTACTACATGATTGATGGCGTCCGCCATGACGCGTACCTGTATATCCGCTACGTGAACGGCGCGGGGCCGCAACCGAGTTGGCTCGACTTGATCGCGAGGTGAGTTTTACTCCACATGCTTTAGGACCGAGAAGGCACAAGTGGTGGATATGAACTGAGCCTCTTTGTCTCTTTGTCTCTTTGAATGTTGCTTATTTGCAGGCCGCTGCTCGCGCTGTTCTCGATCGCGTCCAGTGGGTGGCGGAAACTGGTCACCAATCTCTCGAGCGAGCAAGAGCAAGTCCGCGACGGGCTCGCTGGGTCGGACGCTTCCTTGTCCAAAGCGAAAGACCTGGGAGCGACGTCCTATGTATAATAAGTAAATGAATGTTCCCTCGTGCCCAACCACTAGTAAGTAAATAGATGATCAAATCAGAAGTCGACTATTTCTCGTTGTCAGATTCACATAATACATCTTCATGCGTGCGTCCAAGGCTCAGTCGCATGTTCGCGTCCAAGGATAGAGTTGTGCACAGCGGTTAGAGTCGGATCTTCACAGGAACGAATGGAGATGAAACCAATTTCTCAAGTCCAAAATTACTGCTCGAGAGGGCTGGAAAACTTAGACTCGGACTGCTTGTGTGTGCGTAGCTGCTGCTGGCTGATAGTAGTTTGCTTTTGTCAGACGTTCAGCCAGTGCTGGTCGCGCTGAAAACTCAGAGCGCATATCACAAAGAGAGTCTTGGACGACGTCAAGATGGATTTCGAAGACTTGCTCGACGAAGTGGAGGGCGTGATGCAGGGTACCACTATCTCCTCGTCATCGTCGAGAAAGCCGAGCTACAGCTCGATAGCTTCGACTACAACAACAACAAAGACGACCTCGAATCGCCCGTCCTACTCGAAAACCAGCAGTACTTCGCGTGTAAGTAGAGCTCACTCGAGACTCGATTTATTTCATGACGAGATGAGAAGGAAGACTGACATACTGGCCTCTGTGTGGATGCCTGTGGTAGCAGAACGACATTGACGACCTACTTGACATGATCGGCGACGAAAGTGAACCTGCACCAGTCCACCCGCGCGCAATGTCATCGACAGAGCCAACCAAGTCGACGTCGCTGTCGTTGTCATCACCGTTCAAAAAGGACGAGTTCCAGGTCGGCGCGAAGAAAAAGTGAGAAGCAACAACATGAAATTCGCATATTGCCTGCCTACTTTGGACAAGTGTTCACGCTCCGAACAATGTCATGCGATTTTTTTCGATCAGGTGCTCCCAGGTGTTGCTGGACGGAGAGCACGCCAAGCGCGGTGTGAACACAGCGCTGTCGTCCCACAGGTGAGCTCGAAAACGGTTTCCCAACATGGTTGGCTGATGGACATCACAGAGCTCTTTTGCACTCAAAACCAGTCTCTCTTTGCGTCCCTCGATCAGCATCTGCTCCAACTTGCGCTGCAACGACTGCGACTTTACTGTCGTGCAGTTTCTCGGCAAGTACGTGACGTTTGACACTGATGCGCTTCCGTCTCTCCTGTTAAAAGAGCTCTGCTGTCTGGATGTGTGTGACTGAAAGAAATGGCTCGATCGTGCTCTTTGAATGCTAGGAAATGGAACGCGAGTGCAGACTACATGTTCTTCCGAGAGAACGTGCCGAACGAAGCCAAGCTCCGCGTGAAAATGGACACAGCACCAGGTAATGACTCTTGTGATTTCCAGCTTCGTCTGTTTGCCGTTGGTTGATCGTCAAAGCGCTCAATTGTGCTTGTCTTCATTATCCGCAATTGTAGGGGTCGTCGCGTACGCGTGTCAGTGCAAGTGGCTCTCGATCGATGTGCAGACCCGCGTTGACAGCTGCCGAGTGAAATGGGCATGTGGCGGACACTGACTCGCCATTTCCTCGAGACTTGGACAATTGCTGACCTCTTGAACCTATAAAGATGCATGCATTCAACCCATAAAGTTGCTTACGTAGATGAATTCGAATGAAAGGAGCAAGAAATTTCTCTTCACCCAATTAAATGCAACTCCCAAACGATAATGCGACTCTCACTTGATAAATAACACTGGCACGCTGCGAAAACGAATCAGGGCTGGAGCTTGAGCTTCGGCTGCGATGCGACTTCTTCATCCATGATTCTTTGAAAGAAATCTGGAGAAAGTTCGCGTTCAGATGGATTCGTTAACTTCCCGAGGCGAAACAGCTGGCTCCAAACAGTGAAAACGGTGTCTGGCGATGTGGTCGCTCCGAGCGCACACTTGTAGAGTAGGGACTCGATCATCTGGATTCAGCAAGAGGAGTGCTCAAGATCAGTTTCAGATAGCTAGCTCTGTTCATATTTTACGAGAACGAACAACCATTCTCCACTCACCGCAATTGCAGAATGAGACGAAATGCTCCACTGAAGAATTCGGTAGCTCCAATACACGATCAGCAGCGGGTGGAGATACCGATGTTCTATCAAAAACTTTTGAATGTCGTTCCAGTACAAATCGTTCGTCCGCGCAGTTTCGAGTTCGTAGGGATCGTAAATCGCAGGCTCGATTGGTGTGTCAGAATCCATCATTTCTGCTCCAAACTTGGCGTTATTGTTTATCCATGACGGCAACACCAAGTTGTACACCTCCCTGATATAAAAGAAAGAGTGAGCGTTTAGTGCCAACTTACAGACGGGTTTAAACTACGGCTCGGTACTTACAGTGCGCTTGGTTGCGAGAATGACGTTAGTGCTTCAATCGGAAAGCATTTCGAAAAGCCCAGGGTAGACTGTGGGAATCTCGCCTCCTCTCTGTGTCGATGTTGGATCGACGTCCATAGCGCGAGATAAAGCGCGTAGTCTCGCTCTTTTCCCAAATGTGTGATGGCGCGTGATCGCATGACCTAATCATATTGAGAAAATGCATGAGAAGGTGAACAACGATCTAGTGGTAGCTTCAAAGCATAAGTTTGCTTTGACCTTCAGCATCGCAAGTCCTTTTCTCTCCCGAGGCGTCCGAGGCGGCGGACAATTGGCAATGGTTGAAGTGATTTGGTTGATCACATGCCCAGAGAAGAGCGTTCCATGTCGAATGTACGGCAGCAAGCTCAATACGCCGTCACCCTAAAAGCATGCAAGAGTCAGAATATCACAGACTCCTCATAACTGCAGAGAAACATGACTGTTCCATCCACTTACCTGCAGCTCAGCTTGGATGGCAGGACGGTCGCTAAACTCAGCCAAAAGACGATCCAATTTCTGCAACGCATCCATTTCGCTGAACGGTGCCATCTCTGGACTGCATTGCTTATTCAGGGACTCGACAATCCGCCAGTTCACCTCTTCCATATGCAGTCGGCGGAGTAGCTTGAGAAATCCATCTCGCTTGTGTTTCCACGTAGGATCTGCAGGAGCGTTTACGGCACTCTCGATTGGCGTAAAAGCATATGGCTCGCCATGCTGCTGGAAATACTCAGAGTGTGCGTGGCTGAACTCGTCTTCGCCAAGAAATTGCTCGCCAGCCGCCAAAGTTTTTCGAACCATCTCCAGTCTTGAATAAAACGGCAGGCACGCGTTTGAATCGATGGCAACAAGCCCCCACGGCGAAGAAGATGGAGTCGCGCGCAAAAATTGCGCGAGCTGGTGGAGATCACGACTTGCTTGAAAATCGCACGCGTCGTCTGTGACGACCACATACGGTGAAAACGAGTCAAAGAGCTGGAAGAGCGGATAGCCTCCGTCATCAGCGCCGCCACCGACATTGATCCCGTTGGTCTTCTTTTTCTTCGGTGCCGTGCTTCCAGTCAAGCCGATAAACGGCAGACCTACTTGGCTGAACTGCTGGTACACATCCGCAAACGACCAGCGAGCATACGCATCATTTGCATTCGACGCATGGCAAGTCGGATAAATAAGCGAGCACGGGACGAGACACACTGTCACCATAGGGATCCCGAGTCGCTTTGCGAGAAGCAGCGCTGTCTCGAGTGCGTAGTTGCCGTGCGTAACGCGCAGTGCATTTCGCATCCAGTAGAGAACACACGGTGTGGTGATCCGATTGCGCTGGTAGTATGCAGTCACGTCGGGTGACGGCAGGTAGCAAACTTTCCGCCGCTCTTCCAGCCCAATCGGCCACTGTTCGCAGAGCAATTCGAATCCTTCAAGCGGCTTGGCTAGAATCCCTTCAGATGGTACAGGCTCCTCTGCTGTGTTGGTTGCGTAGCTTGTGCTTGACGGAAACTGCTCTCCCATAATCTCATCGTCGTCTTTCGGCTGCTCAGTGCCCAGCAACGAGCTGACCAGCTCGCCTTTCGCGATCAGCTCTTCTGGAGACTGAGCTGAAGACACCATCCATGGCTCTATCGCCGAAGCATCGAGCTCGCTGTTCATTACAGCATCTGATGCTACTGTTGTGGGGCTTGCTGTCTCCTTTACACTCGCATCATCGCAACGAATCGGCTCTTCAACATCTGCAGCAACAGGCTCTGCTTGTACATTTGTAGTCATAGCAGGAACCGATTCGGTGAATAAGGCGCGAGTTGCTTCAGTTTGATGTGTGCTGTGGCCGAAATCCTCGTCTGCATTTGCAATGAAGGCATCCAGATTCGCATCTTCAGAGCACTCGAACGAGACGGAGGTGCTTGGACATTGCTCGTCATCTATTCAAAGTTTCACAGTGTGGGGTTAGTTAGGACGGCTTAAAAGCTAATGAAACAGGTATGGAGCTTATAATAAATACACCGCTGAGTCAAGCACACGATCGCAACGCTAGATGATGTCAATCGTTACCTGTTGTATTGGTGATTTGCTCGCATTGAAGGTACTGGTGAATTGCTTCCAGCTAGAGCAGCACCGCACACACAGACACAAAAGGCAGACAAAGAAATACAGACGACAGCATCAATAAGGCGAGTCATGACACCAGCACACGCACGAGTGTGTGTCTTTCCGCGCAGAGTATCCGCGCAGTGCGCAGTAACTGGCGCGTGCATGCACAGTGTTCTATTGAACCTCACCATTCCAGGCGAAAGGGGTGCTTCGTGGCGATCGAGGACCCGGATGAAGTCGCCAGCCTGCGTCTGGAACATGCGGATCGCCACGTTCTCGCACGACCAATCGCCCTGCGCTCTCTGACGCTCGAGCGCCTGCAGCTCGTCGAAGATCGCGTCATCCGCAGCTGCCACTGTCGCCGCGCACTCTTCAAGTTGCCGCGCATTTGGTTGCGCCATTTTGCCAAAATGGCAACTGAAAGGATGAAAGGAAACCAAAAGCCCATTTGCCCGGTTTTATTTGATATTTTAACCAGGATAAAAACAGGATCAAACAAAAACAATTGATGAGATTTGTTTAGAATGATGGGTTTTAATCCTTATTAAAATTGCAGTTATGAGAAATGACATTTGTTTGGAGAAAAATAACGAGAAGAGGGAAATCGAATGACTTGTGTACATGTGCCACAATTGACTCTTTTGAGCTCACCTCTGTGTCCATCGGAAGTGAACCATTTTAATGTCACGAACAAAGGAACACAATCCACCTAGCTTGGCTCACGGTGGATTGCGAAAATTTGCCATGGCGTACGTCAAAAGAGTGAAGGCAGCCGAGAGATCATGACCGTTGTGAAGCGATAGTCGAAGTACATATGTCAATATTCTCACAAACGTACGGTTCGTATCACACCTACAGAGACTCAGCTCCGGCAAGGCTTCAAACATTTGCCCACGACTTCACCACTGACGTCATTTGCTTTCCACCCCACTCTCTCTTACTCTCTCTCTCACACACACTCTCGCTCTTCGGAGCACGATATGGTGGACTCAGTGTGCTTTTATGGGACGACAGCGATAACCTTTTTGTACAATTTACAATCAACGTGAATAGCAGTAGAATTTCCAACATTTATGGTACTTCTCAAAGACAAATCACCAAACGCGAGACTTACAATCCCATTTCAAAGAAAAATGCAAAAACAAATAGCGCACTATGATGGCATATACAAGACTACAACGTGACAAATCAAAAACAAAGCGCAGGTGCCAGGCGTGAGCCGCGTTGGAGAGGGAGGGAACCAAGAGTGCGAGCGAGCGAGTACGAACTCTGGCGTCTCGCGTCGCCTCGCGTCGGGGTCTGGACGGAGCGAGGCCCAACGCGAGAAATGAGACG